>JABSTQ010000432.1:0-19091 GCA_013358835.2 Ixodes persulcatus
CCCAGTAGAATGCATGGGTGCGGGCAAAGGAGAATAATACCGCTTTTCATCTCTACAAGTGAAATCTACGTGCTTGTTAGACCAATTAATCGCTTACCTTTTACACCAGACGCCACTGTGTAGATGAAAAACTTGTCTTTACTCCTTTTGGCCCGAAAAAGCCCATACATTTCACTGTATCTTAACCGCGAATGGAGTCTTTGACGTCATATTTGTTGCGTGTGCTCCGCACACCGGCGGCTGCTGGCTCGTGGAAAGAACGTGCGCCACTTATTATGGACACTAAATTCCTTGGTTCAGTATCCCTTTAACATTGCGTAGACTCAGAATGTTTTTGGCCAAGCAAGTGGCTCCGTTCCCCACGCAACGCTGTAAACACGCGGAGAAGCGACATTACAGAGTAGTCATTCTGCGGGCTGCGAAATTCGTACTCTCCGCACTATTTTGGTGAAGCGTGACATGGTAACCACTGAAAACTTCATAGGTTTTTGCACTAGGGCAATGTTTTTTGTTTTTTTTTTCACTTAAAAAAATAGAGCCTAAGCTTGCAATCAAATGCATAACATGCAGTGCCGCGTTTTAACACGCTGCGTACGTCTGATAGCTGTTTTGTTTGTTTTTCTGCGATGTCCAGACTTGATAACAACAAAGATGTTCCTCGGACATATAATGAAAATTTTCTGTATGGCTGGGTTTCTCTACAGCTTTAATTGTATGTCAAATTGACACTTTCTACCTCCACGTAGACCTACAATTTTCGAGGACATGGTAAAGAAAAAAAAAATAGCTTTGGAATTCTATGACCGTCGTCAAGAAAGACACCTCAGACAACATGTATGCAGGCAGGCAGTCTTATGATTTATTAGCGGTGGAACAGCTGCATAAAAACACTTAGGAAAAAACTAACAAAAATAAAAAACAAGATTATTTCACAAACTTAGTTGTAAACTCCGAAAGCTACACCTTGAGACCTTCATCTCACGGGAACAAAAGACAACTTTCCCAACCCTTCTGTATGGGGTAAAACCCACAACCTAAACTGCGCAAGCTAGAATTCCGGGATACAGTCGTCGGATCTTTCTTTAGAGTTTGAACATTTGTTATCCGCCTAGGACAGCAATTTTAACTCTCTTATACTACCTCTAGTTTATCCCTCGCTCGGTCGTACACCAACGCAATGTAGATAAAACAAGCGGTGTGGTCGCGCGAAACCTGGGGCCACTGCATATGCGCAGAACGTTTTCTCTATTTCACCGTCAAATTCCCGCAAAGCCCAACCTACAAGGGCGCGCTTTCTTGAACTATACTCGTGCACTGCATGAGCACGCGTGTTTGGCAGGCCTGTGCAAGGCGCGGAGCTCGCTTTTGTACGCGGTGTTTACGTGCGCAATGCAGCCGTAAAAAGAATCCGCTTAAATAAACAAATAAACTAAATGTTTTTTTTTTTTCGCAAAGGTATCATTAGATGATGCATTGACATACTCAAATTTCATGAGTAAGCTTTTATGTAAAAAAAAAAAAATGTAAACCTAAAAAAATTTTTTTTTTCTTTGTGCACAGGGAGGGTAAACGGTAAGCACCGTATTGTTGACCCTGCTACTCAGAAATGTCACACCACAAAGCAAAAACGTGAAAACGTCTTTTAAGATATGAACGCCCGAAAGAAGATCCAGTAGATCCGGCGTGTGTGGTGCCATCTGGAAGTGGCAGTGTCAACCAGGTGGGTTTAGCCCTAACCTCCGAGATCCCGAAGCGCGCGAAGGCTGCTCACGCGCTTCGGGATCTCGGAGGCCATGGTTTAGCCATAGCTTCCGGGAGTTTTCCCGCGCTGGATGCGCTCCTCAGGCCATTGCGTTCGCGCGGTAGAGACTGTGACTGCGGGGCGCTTGCTGGCGCTCGCAGCCAAACCAAACAACAACAAAAAATAGCCACAAATTATTATCATCATCACCATTATCAAGCAGCTTGAAATGTGCTCCCCGCCTCTCGCCGCAACGCACAAACCTTTGGCAACGAAGAAGTTGATCGAAATTTGACGGTTTATCTTTTCGAAGCGCGAAAGGTGTAGAACAAATGCCCACGATTTTGTTTACAAGAAAACTTCGTGTCTAATAATATCAGTAAAAATGAAAACCGTTTACAACTCCCTGTAACACCGAATCAGAGCGCAGCTCTTGAGGAGGAGGAGGGAAGGGTACTGAGGGGAGCGTATACCCCTCCTCCCTTCTCCTCACCTCCTCTTCCTGCCTGCTACTCCTCCCTCCGAGCGGCGTCGACGTCGCCGTCGCCGTCGGCGTAACCGTGAGGTCACGTGACCCTCGTGACGTCAATTGACCTCACGGGGGTCACGTGACGTCACGGGGGTAACGTGACCTCATGGGGGTCACGTGACCTCACGGGGGTCACGGCGACGGCGGCGCCGCTAAAGCCGGAAACGGGCGCCTAAGAGCTGCCGCTCTAAAACAGGATGCTATTTGAGCCCATCAAAATCAGCAAGGCGAGTCAAAATATAGATTCGCACTAAATAGAGATAGTGATAACAGTAGCGTCACAAGAGAGGGGGGGGGGGCGGACCGCCCGGGTGCTGCTGACCCTAGTGACGCCACTGAATGATAGTGATTTATTTTGTCTGAGGAGAGCCGCGGCGCCGCAGGAAAGT
The DNA here is from genome assembly GCA_013358835.2 of Ixodes persulcatus. Classification (NCBI taxonomy): domain Eukaryota; kingdom Metazoa; phylum Arthropoda; class Arachnida; order Ixodida; family Ixodidae; genus Ixodes; species Ixodes persulcatus. Next base: position 2,660 of record JABSTQ010000432.1, read on the forward strand.
CAGTCGCCCATACCGTGAAGGCACACGTCGCCGTGTCCAACGATGATGAAATGGTATTGCACTGATGAATTAAAAAAAAAATCGTGATGATGGTGAGGGGTTGATGTTGCGGTTCAAGTTGGTGAAGACCGTTAGGTTTGCAGCGGTCTTCGCGACTGTGGTCTTCGTGGGGCCGCCATGGGCTCCTGACTTCTAGCAGGCCGGTCTCGAGCGCCTGGCGAAAACTCCCTGCTTCCACGGCTTGCAGACGAGCCGCTCGAATTTCTGGCGACGCGGGGAGCCCAGCACCCCCGTGCTGGGGTTCTAGGGGTTAGCGCCGGTGTTGGCCGGGTGGCGCGCTTCGCGAAAGCGGGCTCTCAAGCCTCCCAGCTTGCGTAAGAGCTGGTAACCGAGTAGTGTGACCACCATGTCGACCGAAGACATAGTGTGTGCCACTGGTCCGACTAGTTCTCTGACGATGGGAAAAACACCTCTTACGTCCAGCTGGCTTCCTCTTATTCCGATTTGCATTCTTGGGTATCATTTAGCGAAACAGCGCAAAAACCGGAGCAGCGAATAAAAATTACGAATCAACAGAGACTTACCTTTCTCCGTTCTTATGATGAGAACAATAAAGATTCAAGCTTCATGCCGCGGGCTCCCACTTGACAGCGTGATTTGAGGCGATTCAGTTTCCGTCTCTGGTTTGGTGCTATGCGCCGCATGCGGAGGTCTAGAGAACTGACTCGGCTCCGAGCGTTTAAAAAGGCCGGAGCAGAGCGCGGGAAAAATCTCGGAGGCCATGGTTGAACCGTTTTCCTCCCTGTGCAAGGAAAAATTAACAAAGCATTTTTAAACATTTTTTTATTTATTTACATTTGTAAAGTTTGAGTATGAGAAATGAACCACTTAAAAACACACCTATGTGAAAGGTTTCAATGCACTTCATCCGTTGTTTTTTTTTTGTGTGTGTGTTATTTTTACGCTTTCAGAGCGTTTAAGAAAACCCTGTAGCTTCTGCCACAATCAAAAAGTGACACAGGCGCGTGACTAAAAAGCCCTCAATTTGCGCGTGAAACGGTCAGGAAAACGCCACCGCCGTGACGTAATGTCGAAGATGTGAATTCGTGTATAATTCTTGCTATTTTTTTATATAAGTTGCCCTTTGGACGAATCGTCCTATGACGGCCCGTCTTACGTGATGAATTTCTCCGCTGTACTAGAAGAAACTGAGGGAGAGGGTGACATGAAAGCGCGCGAGGACGCCAGAATACCGAGCTCTGATTGGCTCCGATTGAAGGATAGTGGGCGGACCTTAAATGGACACTAACAGGGTATTTATGCTCGCCGAGGTTTTTATTTGTACGTGGCATACGAGAGCCTAACTTCCCAGAAAACGATTTGCGGCTCGAAATTCCTTTTCTCTCCGCCCGAAAACCGCCGATCGAGAACTGGCCGGTTTGAGTCGCGCTCAATCTGTTCTCCGTGGTCACGTGGCGTTTTCTATGGTTTAGACACAACCACCAAAGATAATCAAAGTCATGGATCATCGATGCCACACACTCAATACTAAAAATTGAGAGAAAATATGATACCCATTATTTCTGGCTTCTAAAAACTGCAATTATGTTGATTACAAAAAAAAAGAGTTGCACATCCACGTGACTTTTGGTATCTTTTTCCTCTATAGTTCTTCTTCCTCTCTAGTCCAGTGTCAACTTCAATTTCGAGCAGTTGCGCTTTTTTTATTATTAAAAATATACGCGACGCTGTAGCAAAAAATAAATAAATAAATATTAGGTAATCTTCTAACACCGTTAAAAATCGCTTGGCAAACAATTTAAAAAACAATTTTGTTGGTAGAGTGTCACTGTCCCTTTAAGGCAGCTTGCCTTGAGGTCTCCCAACAATCCTTCAATCAGAGCCGATCAGAGCTCGGCATTCTGACGTCAATATAACCCCTGCAAAAGAAACAGATGAACATTCGCTCCGCGTAGCTTTGCACCTACCCTCTAATTATTCGAATCCGAGTTCGGCGTTCTCACGTCCCCGCCTGTTTTTATCTCCCCCTTTCCCCCAGTTTCTACCCGTATGGTCGCCGACAGAATGAAATGTGCAGGGCGCGTCTTTCTCCTCCTTCCTCTCAATTGCAGGCGTGTGTGACGCCGAAGCTCTTATACAGGTAGGAAGCTCGCGCTGAGGGCGGGACAACTGAAACTCCTCCCTGCCATTGTCAACTCGTCACCGACTATCAGGGGTGCGCGGTCGCGAGTTGCATGACTCCCAATGAACGGCCCGTAACCTATGTCGAGAGATGGAGGCCTGTGACCCTCAGCCTGCGCCATTATGTGAGCTGCACCCGAATATCGATCACTCCAGAGAGGGGTGGCCAAATAGCGCTCCCGGAGCCATGACCCATTTCCGGCGGGCAAAGCAAATACTGTACTTGCCAAAGGAGCGCAGGGTCACGAACTCGAATGCAATTGCCTGACGATTCGGTTAACCGCGCTGGGGCAGAATCACGTCTCCTTTTTTTTTTTTTTTATGGCGGTAATTGTTAGTTTTTTTGTTTTTTTTTTTTTTTTTTTTTCAACTACTTTCGGTGGTGTTTGTGCGCAAAAACTCTCGTGACCACAGGGAGTGATAGTACCACCGCGCTATTACTCATTTTCCAAAGCCGTCGCCCCTTGCACAACTAGGTCAAATACTTTACTAAATACTGAACCCCAAAGTATGTGACCACACCATTTATATAGGGTGACCAAACGTCCCGGTTTGGCGGGGAGAGACCACTTATAGAGGGCAGTGATGTGATTGCTGCGCCAATTGCACCAAACTGCGCCAAGGGGCTAACCCTGCAACATCCTGCTACATTTTGCCAAAATATGGGTAATCTGCGCCAAGCCTGTGCAAAAAAAAAAAAAAAAATTCGGTCGCCTTTTAAAACCGAAACTAGACTGACTACCGTAAGTGAGCATGCATCTGTTATGTGGCGCAAGAGGCCGCCCGACACAAAGTACCCTGCATCAATTTCAATTCAATTGTGCCTCCGGTCTTGCATGGTTTTCCCGCTGTCTCGCGTTTCGCGCTCTCGTCGTCTTGTGGGTCTCGTCTCGCGTCTTTTTTTTTTAACTATTTTTAACGATAGACGCGGGTGTGTGCGGACGCTCCGACGCTATACTTCGTTTCACCTTCGGTCCGAGCGCGGCCGATGTTATGAGCCGAAGGGCCAATCAAACAGCGCAAAAAGCGCAACGTCATGGCGTGCTCTCTGCGCTTGGTGGGACTAGCCGGCGTAGGAGCACGCACAGAGAGACGGCGAATACCGGCTGGTCCTATCAACTGCAGAGTGCACGCCATGACGTTGTGCCTCTTCGCTGTTTGATTGGCCCTTCGGCTCATTACATCGCCCGCGCTCGGATCGAAGCTGAAACGAAGTATAGCGTGTCGGGTACCAGCCATGCCGTCATGCTGTGAAAACGAAACCACATTTTTGCGAGACGAGTGTTACTTTGTGAGCTGAAGCACTCGCTCCTGAAAGCAACGGCCGTGGGAAAAGTATATTTGGTCTCTGATTATAATGCAATTAAATGCAAAGGTGCAAGCGAGCTGAACAAGAATGACGAAAATAATCCCTAAAGAAGGGGAACAAGAGGGACAAAGTACAAACACAAATCTCCAAAAAAGGAGAGGTCCCGGGTTCAATACCCGGACCAGGCGGATTTTTTCGGTCGCGCACCAGTCACCTAGCTGTTTTGGAGGTTTGTGTTTGTCCTTTGTCCCTCTTGTTCCCCTTCTCCAGGGATTATTTTCGGCATATTTGGTTTCTGCCTTCCAGTCACCGTGGTCGCGCGACTTCAGGTATTGCAGCCCCACGTCGCTGCAGATATGGCGCTTTCTAAAATGAAACTAGGTACCGCCGCCTGCTCATCAGCATTCCTGTTCTTGTTTAAATCATACGTTACTACAAAAATCCCTCTTTAACTCAGAGGCTGCTGTGTCGAAGTATTGATTACCTATGTTTCTCTCGCTGAGTTTTCTTTCGAGAGGAACCCCGGTTCGTGAAAAATCTGCCGTGAAAGAAAGTTGGTGAAGAGAAGTGAGCTAAAGCAAAGAAGGCAATGTCTGCACGCTGAACCCGCACAACGCGCTTGTTTGTCTCGTGTTCAGTCGTTGCACAAAGCGGTCCAAGAACTTTTTGACCCTGGCTCGCGATGTCCTGCATCGATGCGCTCAGGTTCTTTTTTTTTTTGTGTGTGTGTTTAGCTTGTATTTATTTTTTTTTTTTTTGCCGGCTTGGCAAGCACGCGCCGCTGGACTGTTTTTTGTCGTACGCTCGAAAGTTAAATTTTGCATACAGTTTCGGGAATCAGTTGGCGACGGAGCGGAGTGGCATGGTTTCGATTTTGATCGAACAGCCGTTGTCTCCGCTCGCGCGATGAAGCACGCGCAACTGCAAGTCTGCAGAAGTTGCCCTCACGTGCATGCGAACATGATTGCACGATAGACGCACCAGCCGGGACGCTTCCAGTCCATTATTTTACGTTTGCTTTCTTTTGACGAATATCTGGCACGTCGGGAACCAGTAAAACGGTGGCAAGTTTTTTTTTTTTTTTTAATTGCTCGGCAACGCTTACAGGACTGTATACACTTGTGGGATGTCTCAGCAGTAAAGGCACAAGCAGCGAGTTCCGTCACAACACGTCACATCAGAACACAACACAACACAAATCCCTTCGTTTGTACAGCACGTAGAACGAATATATATATATATTTTTTTTTTCTAAGGATATCTGCTCCAAAAGCCACTTTTGCTGCTCCAAAACACTGTTTTGGCTGCTCCAAAAGGTGCTCCAAGACGGCTTAGGCCAATCACATCACTGAGAGGGCCATTTTTGCCATCCCGACATTTTGTCCCAATGAAACCAAATGTCCCGTTTTCATGGGAACTTGCAAAATCAGTACCAAGCGAAGAGAAGAGAACAAGAAACGCATACTCGTGACAGTGGATTAGAATAGACATAGCATAAAAATGTTATCTCCTGTCAAATATAATTTTTTTAAGTTTTGTTATTTTCTTCTTCTTCCTTTTTTTTATTTACGTATTAATAAGCTTTGTTCGGACAGTCGTGTGTACGGGGCACTTTTTATATTATAAATTTGGCATGTTTAGATTTTGCAGAATAGAAGGGTGCTTCTGTATTCAACTACTCAACGAAAAGCCCCAGAAGAGTGTGCGTTTTCACGATAAACTAAAGAGAAGAGCTTCTTCTCTCCTCCCCCTCTTTTTTTCTTCTTCCCCTTAATGACCTCTCTCTTTTTTTTTTTTAGGGATATGGTCAGTCTTTACTTATGGCAAGACATGACAAGACGCGCTAAAACTCCCTCTCTTTCGTGCCCCCGCGCGTCAGGGTTCGCTGTCCCTCCGAGCTCTGCCTCCGAGGAGCGGGTATGGCAAGCGCGTGTCGCGCTAAGCAGAATAGACGAAGGGCCTGCAAGGCCTGCAAAGGGCGCGAGACTCCGACTTTCAAGCACGAGAGGCAGCGCGTAGGTGCCTTTCACACATCTCCTAAAGCACATCTGCTACCAATACTCTACTAAAACCAAAGCTCCTAAAGCATTAAATATCCTAAAAGCTCATAAAGCGCATCTTTCAACAATTCTTTCCATTTTACAGCGGTAGCTGCTATGAGCTCTTCCCGCCACTGGAAATGACGGCCGTTGTTGATGTAGTAGTTGTTGTAGGGTGTCCGTCGTCGATGTTGCCAAATTCGTGAAAAAGACCGTCCAGTCCCCGATGGAATCGAACCTGGGTCCGCTGCGTGCGAAGCGGTGGCGTTACCATTGGGCTACGCCAGAGCATTGAAAGCTCGAGCCTCGAGGTACACCTAAGCACTTCTTATGAGTTGTGAATGCGAAAGCATGCAAGCCGCTCGTCCGCTCGCTTTTCCGTCTGCTGCGTACTTTTCGTCGCCGGTCAGCGCGCGTGCTCTCCTGGTGATCTTGGACGCTCCGGCGCGCTGATGGACACGCAGCGGCATGGGGTGAGCGGTCTTGGAAATTGACGAGCGCACCGGCCAGTGGGAGCCCCGTCTACGCGCGCCAGCCAATGGGAGCCCCGTCTACGCGCGCCAGCCAATGGAACCGAAAGCGATCGCGGAAACTAGGTGCCGTTTTCACGCTTCAAACTAATGACGTCAGCTCGCTCCATGAGACATGCTTATGGTTTTTGTAGCGTGAGCTACACTGCCCGAGGTTGAGCAGTTTCGCGTGGCTCCCAAAGAGCCGTGCTGCGCAAGCGCGAGGAGCAGTGACGTCACACGGCGCACAGCTGGCGCGCCGGAGCCGCCGCCGCGCGCGCCTCGCCGGTCTGCGCATTCCAGAGGAGTGACGTCATAGCCGCGGCAGACGCACTGGTGCCGCCGCATGCCCAGCTGTGCGCCTCCGTTGCGCAGTAGCCAAGTCTGACGCTGCACCGGAGCCGCTTGATAGCGCCTCTCATTTTGTGCGCATAAGCTCACGCTACGTATATCCTGGCATGGCCGAGCTAAGCCACCTCAATTTTTATAGTACCCGATGCCCGCTGCACGCGCTCTCTGGAAAAAGAAAATAGCCGATAGCAAAATGTTGTCGGCTATTTTCAAAATGTGAGCGCGTTTCGGCTCGTGCCGGCCAAAACGCGCTTTCACAAGCTCAGGGGGGGAAAAAAGTAACAGAAGCGTTTGAAAAAAATCGTCACATGTCTATTTTGTTCCGAACGCTTTTGTCCACGCACTTCACGGCTGCCCCACGGTGCTTGAACGCGACACTGATTCCCAAGGACATCGCCGTAAAGTGTCGCAGCTGTCGCTCGGACAACAACAACAGGACAGCTCAATTATTTTTTTACAGCGGAGCTGTTAAGGGCTAGATTCCCCAGGATCGTGTCCCCCGCAAAGAAATGAAGACACCGAACTCTGGACACCTACCGCCATCTATGAGCGACGGCGGCAAGCCACGTATCTGGTTGCCGCCGTCGCTCATAGATGGCGGCAGCCTTTCCACTCTGGCTTGCCGACTTTGCTGCCGGCCATTACTTTCCATTGTATAGCTTCGCTGGTCTTCCTTCTTCACCAGAGTTGGAAAGGCTGTAAGTTTTATCTTTCTGCAGCAGTGCTTGGGCAAAACCACGAGAGTGCTGCTCAGGCTCTGACACGTGCTTCGTTTGCACAAGCACTCGAACGAGAGAGGTGTTTTGTAAACTCAGGTGCGTGTACACGAATACCCGGAAGAAACTTTCAGTAATGTCGAATGTTTTTTTATGAATAAATAGACAACTCTTAACACCTGCTCACGCCGAAAACTTGGGGAGAGAACTGGGAGGGAGGCATTCATATGTGACATAATTTCGTGATATTGCTAGACCTTTTCTGGAAGCTGTAAGTTATTGTATCCTAAAAACAACCAATTCATAATGCAAAAAAAAAAAAAAGTTAAAAAATGGTCGCCGAAATTGTGGTGCAGGTTAACAAACGCAAAGTGGAAAAGCGAAGGCAAATGGTATTTGGTGGAGGGCTTTGCGGGAGGTCCTGCAACCTCCTGAACCTGCAGCAGGGTACAGGTCTTCCACGTCGCGCACCAGAGGCGAGCGCGCGGGACCAACAGCCAAGAGGCAGACTGGACACGGGTGTTGCGTCAGCCTTTGGCTCGTGCTCCTCACTGCTTGAGCACTACTCTCTGTCAAACGCTGACGCAGTATTCAATCTGAGCACTACGGCGGATCAGGAGGTCGCATGACTGCCGCGCCAGCCCATGACGAAACGTTAGGTGGCAAAATGTCATGGAAGCACTAGTCAACGCTACATGTTTTAAGCCGAGTTATGCCAGACTGCGTGCATTAAAAAAAAAAATTGAAATAAATGGACAGTGAAATGGCTGAGATGTCATCACTCGGCAAAAACGCGCGTGTATGAAGGCATCCTAAACGAATCCCAGCCGGATACTGCGCTTCCCTGAATCAGCCGTTTATTGACGCAACATTTCGGCGAAGACTGAACTTTTGGCTATGTGTATTCATTTTGCGGCGCGAGAAACGCAATTCCGCTTCTCTCGGCTGGCACCTTGTACTTGATGCCACTTAGAATAGATGGCGCGAGCCGCCGTCCAAATGTTTAGGTTGAGAGTATCTATTGTTTTACTTTCTTTCAAACAACTCTGCTGCTGACTCTACCACTCTACTGCCACTTAGTTTTCTCGCGCTGTGTGAAGAGCTGCGGAGCTACGATAGTTGTTTGAATTTGTTTGAATCTTGCACAGTTTGATCGACAAGTTTGAACTATGTTCGCAAACTGTTGCTAGGATCAGTCGTCTACAAGACCTACGCAGTGAAGAGAAGATGCCACCTCAGCGGCGGGCATGTTCCCTGTGCGGGAACACAGCACCGCACAGACTGTTCAAATTTCCCGTCAATCCTTACAGGTGAGTGTCACCCCCGCCCGTTTCGATCTCACTGCACACTGTACCTTTGTGTGTTCGTGTATCAGTCGTACTGCATTGGCCGAAGTGTTATTCTACATGCAGCGGAGACGCCATGTGTCCCTTGAGACAGATGAGCTTCCCACTGTCCAACATTAATACAACACAGCGTAAACGATGGCAGGCTAGCTGACGCTCTAGCTTTTTACCTATCTGCGTTGCCTCGCACGCTGACATGTGCGCACCTTATCACAACGAATTTTACATTAAATTTCTGGTTGCCTTCTCAACGCATGCGGCTGAATGCAATACCAATGCCCCCGATCAAAACACAGCACCTGACGCCGGGCCAAAAAAAAGCAGCCTCTTATTTCAGGCACAGCTTTGGTAACTTCTTTACATAACTTGGTTGGTCATAATATGACATGTCACGTTTGTGCCATAAAGTTCTCAGTCAGGCTGGTTGTTTACATGCAGTGTCCGTTTCATTCAACTTGCCTACAGCTTCTGGCGCTTTAGAAAAGAAAGCTAAACTAAAAAGTGAGCAGATGTGTAAAAAGCGCAAAGGGCATGGTGGAAGCTTGTAGTCACCGCGTCCTAAGCGAACACGGTCAATGTTGATAGTCCAGCATTCTTCTTATTTCCATTAATAAAAGTAGAATTCATCATACTCAAGACGTCGTAGTGAGCGTTTGGCCAACCGTGGAAGGTCGACTGAAGCAACACTCTTGGTCGCTCAGCTAGCCGTCAACAATTCATTGAACGCCATACAAGAGTGCGCTGTTCACTGCGCATGCTCACAATGCGTTCGTTAGTATGAGCTGCTAAGCCCCGCAATCTCGATGATGTGAAATGCAAGCTGCATAAGGATTGTGGATGCTCGCCTCAGCACACGCTCGGCAGCCGCGGACTCAGTTAGGCCCCTAGTAAACACTCCCTATAGCCGGTGACAGGTTAAGAATTCAGTAGATGATCCGCCTCCTGCACGAGCGCGTTGCCTTTCGCTGGGCTCTGAGTGTGCGTGCGACGAAGTGTTATCAAAGGCAGAAGGCTTGCGCTGGAGGCAGATCATCTGCCGGGCTCTTTACCCGTCACCGATCATAGCATTCTTTTTCTTCTCTGTTAGCCGAGTTGGATGCAGGCTTTATTTATGCTAGGATATTTGTTTACCTGTATTGGCATACTTTGCACAAACAAAGATATTGATGCAGGCGAATTCTAAGTGAAGTTCTTGTGCAAAGCCTGACGGTTTGGGTTTCCTTCTGTTTTGGGTGTAAGTGGACCTGGGGGGAAGAAACGTTTGCTGTGATGGTCTTACCGACTTTTTCGTGTGGTTCCATCAGGCTGCAAGCTTGGGTGGAGGCTGTGGACGAAGAGCACATCACCAAGGGAGTGCAGACGGGTCGCCCCCAGAGATTCGCTCTGTGTGAAAGGCATTTCACCGACACCTGCTTCACGAGCACGTTGAAGACGTTCCTGAACAAGTATGCCGTGCCGAATGTGGAGTAAGTTCTGATGCCTTCACGTGCCTTTCTCGGATCCTGCCAGATGCCCCAAATGCCATGCCATGGGTTGAGACGGTTTGCTCTTCGAGAAACCAATCGCTGCCTGCGTGTCCCAGATTTTATGTGAGAAAGTGTGCTCTGGTTCATAAAATGCAAATGGGTCTCCAGTGTAAGCATGACATATTGATGCGAGATAAAAGAAAAAAATATATATATAATACTGTCCCAGGTTGTTCTTTTTGTTAATTACCTAATTTTCTCAAAGTTGGGAACCGCCTGCAGTTTGCAGAAAATTGGTCATGTGAACAGATTGGATAAGAAGTTGACACTTTGAAAATGGTACTGACACATTCCATTAAGCATAGGGTGACCAGACGTCCCGTTTTGGCCGGAACAGTCCCATTTTTGAGGTCCGCTTCTGCCGTCCCGTCTTTTTGTCCCAATAAAGAATGATGTCCCGTTTTCGCAGGAGTACATATTTTCGAAATTGGCCCCAAGCGAGTTGAAGTAAACCGAAACTATGCCTGCTCGTTACAAGTATATTTTACAAAAATAACCGTAGGTACTTTAAAATATGAGTTAAGCTATACGCACTAGCCCGTGCACATTGACCGGAAATGGCTATACGCACGACGCAAAACTCACTTCAATTTGCAATAAAAAATAAAAAAAGGTAGCATAGTTTAGTGAAAAGGTGTTTGCTTTATACGCAGCGGCCCCCGGTTCGCTTCATGGAGAGTGCTTACTTTTTTTTACTTTTTTTTTCTCGAACATTTTTTTTTGTCAAGCATTTAGCGATATTTACATTTCTTTTCTACAAGTAACACTGAAAAAAAAAAAAAAGAAACGAATGTTGTCGACGAATTTTCGCTGAACTAAATGGTATGGGAATCCCTTTCCAGTGGCTTAGGTTAGCTTGCGTTGTCGGCTGGACGCCGCGAAGCCGCGTGTACGATGGGGCTAAGTGGGTTAATAGTTTTGTAATGGGCAGCCGCATACTGTTGCCACGAAGCGGCGTGAACGCAGGCGGGGGATATTTACCCAGAGAGTAAAATGTAGTGCAATATGGTGACGTTTTGAAATAACAGCAGTTATTTTATTAAACTTTTTCTCCCAATCCCCTTCTTTAGTACAATGCGGCCCCCCCCCCCCCCCCCCCCCTCCCCTCCCCCGGGATGTCCCGTTTTCTACCTTGAGGAATATGGTCACCCTAATTAAGCATCAGTATGAGTGCGTGAAAATGCACATTCATTAGATTGCATGTAATTTTATGTAGGTTCCCTCAATAATATATTTGAAATGAAATAAGCCATAAGCTGGAATGCACACCTACATGGACATTTTTATGCCTTACCTAAGTTCATTGATGACTCCTTCAGAAGTGAGCCGGATCATATTGCGCCTTGACGCTTCTGCATGTTCTCGCTGGTGACTGCTACGTTCACACTTTCTTTTGCTAACACAAAAAAAAATATGCCTCTCATCTGCAAATCAGGTCTTTATCGCCGGTTTAAACTAGTGGAGTATAAATACACCAAGGGAAGCAAACTTGCCAGCACAAAATGTGCCACACTAAAACAAAACTTTTTAACTGGTTTCTTTGTGTGTGTCTGTGTTTTTGTTTTGTTGCAACCACAGTGTTGGTGGGCATGATGCAGTCAATTAGTTTCCACACTAAAATTGCTTGCGCTTGGCTACAAAATTCTGGCCACAACATCAGTGACCATTTATTGTTTCCTTGAGAAGTGAACTTGAGGACAGCATTAGTAAAGCACACGGAATTAACTAAATGCAAACATTAATACGCCTTTTGTAATTCTGGAAAGCAATAGTTATAGTAGGTGGCAGGTTAAGAATGAAGTAGAATGTCCTCCAGTGTGTGGAGAACCTTTCATTCTGCACTTGTCTGATGCAGAAGGCAATGCGTATGCGCCAGAGGCAGAGCTTTTACTGCATTCTTAACCTGTCACCGTGTATTATATGTAGCTTACCTAAAGCTAGCCACCCTATGCATAGAGTTTTGGCGTTTTATGTATGCTCCATTTACAAAGTGTAGTACCTGCAAAATAGTCAAAAATTCTAGCCTGTGCCAAATTTTCGAGATATTGATCTCGAAAATAAAAAGGTAGTTTATGGTATCCTAATTTGTGAAGAGAGGCAGTCAAATGCGACCTCCAAAAGACAGCCGGCACCCTGTTTCTAAGGACCGCTTGATTCTTGTCATTGACTCTCCTAGAAAGTATGAAACTGTCCTCAAACATTGAGAAGCTGTGGGACATTTTGGTCAGGGGAAACAACTTAAATGCCATCTTCAAAGGGGACTGACCATGACACATGAAACCCAATCACTGGGGGGAGTACAGATTTATCAACGAGGCAAGCTCAGACACTACCTCCAAAAGACTCGAAAAAAAGAAAACTCAAACCAAAAGTTTAGAAACAAAGAATTCCCAACGTTTCGGGGTCGACTTGACTCCTTCTTCAGGGGTGACTAAAAATGGAATGGGACAGCGCGAGCTTCGACCTCTTCTTCCTCTTCTACCGAGGTGATGTTTTGTGAACGTGACGCAGGCCGTGGACGTGAATAGATGGTAAGGCCCCGAGGGACCTGTTAATGTTCCCCGGTGTGTTCTGGATATGCCAAGACTCCAAGAACAGACGTTTTTCGAATATGTGGCTCCGTGTCTATCACGTGAGCGTTCCCGAAGTCGATCCGATGATCAAATACCAAGAACAGACGAAAACGTCTGTTCTTGGAGTCATGGCATATCCAGAACACACCGGGGAACATTAACAGGTCCCTCGGGGCCTTACCATCTATTTACGTTCATGGCCTGCGTCACGTTCACAAAACATCACCTCGGTAGAAGAGGAAGAAGAGGTCGAAGCTCGCGCTGTCCCATTCCATTTTTAGTCACCCCTGAAGAAGGAGTCAAGTCGACCCCGAAACGTTGGGAATTCTTTGTTTCTAAACTTTTGGTTTGAGTTTTCTTTTTTTCGAATTGTTCCCCAAACCAGACAGGTTTCTGTCGAAGATGTTTACTTTCAACTCCAAAAGACTGCATTCACCGTTGAACCCTCCCCTAGCTTAACAAGAAGTCTGAAGATAAGCTAACAACTCGGTGAAAATAATAATAATAATTATGTTGCGTGTATGTTTATACAGCCAGAAGTTAGTCAGCCCCAATGGGCGTCTGGTGTCTCAGCTGTGGGTGGGAAATTTAGCCAGTGCAGTACCACCGCTAGCCTGGGGTCTTTAACAGACTCCACGCAGTAGCGATACAAAACCGCATGCCGGTACAATGTTCATTCAAATCGAAGCGGGCGGGGGGGGGGTTGAATGCAGGATCCTTAGGTTCTGCAGCACGAGTTTTCGCTACACACGCTCCAAGCTGAGGTGCGCTAACCCACTCGGCCACCGATCCCCCTCAACAACTCGATAAGAAAGTCCCTCACGAAGTCGCAAGATGATAAATCTCCCCCCTTCCCCTTCCCCTCCTCCACAAACATTGTACTACTCTCCTAAAATACTGATCTTCCTCAATTAAAACCAAATCCTGAAAAAAAATATTTTTTTTAATACTTTTGTTTTCTTTTTTTTGGGGGGGGGGGGGGGGGGGTTGAGCCAAAGAAACCAAAAGTTATACTTAGCTTAGAATTGTTTTTGTTTTGGCGTCTGAATCGGGGTGAGGTCTTAAGAAGGCAGTGAGTGCCTCTGTGTACTTCTTGATGAGACTATTCACGGCTCCAGCGAAATCGACGCCGCGTAGCGGCAGCTCAGGAAAGGAGGTCATTTCGACTATATCGTCTGCTATCGCTGCTTGGTTCTCGTAGGCAGCATAGAAACAAACATTGTTTTCAGTAATTATTTTTATGATTCCGCCGTGTCTTTCCTACGCTCTGACTAGAAGAAGGTTTCTACCGTCGAAAAATCACTTTGCTTTCAAATGTAATACTGATTTTACGCTGCAGTGCAGGAATTTGTGGTGGTCCGCGTGCTAAACGACGAAAACGTCCTCCTTTCGTCCGCCATTTTGCCTGAGCAGCGCGCCTTCTATAGATCGCTGGAGTCGCGAATATTGAACCTAAATTTTCCAAACTTTCTGTGGGGTGCTCTGGCTGACATGGAATATGTCTAAAAACATATTTTCCTAATAATAGGCAATATACAGTAACCACAGGCAACATTGCCTGTGGAAGCAGAAAAGATGATCAAAGTTTAAATGCTTTGTGTCATGGTTTCACATGTTTTACAGCAGCATTGTTGGGTTCTTTTTTCTCTTGGCTATGTTCCATTGGTGTGTGGCAATAAACTTTATGGGTGCCTTTCACGTGGCTTCAAGAAATGCAGACTAATCTCCCGTTGTCTAAACACAAATGTCTAAATTTTGCATTTGAAACCCTAAGCCATTAGTATGTATTTGAACTCACAAAATATGTACCTTAGAAAATTTGTGATTATTTCTATACTGTAAACTACTTAATTTTTGTGTTGGCAAAATTCGTAACTTGAAAAATATTGCAAAAAAAATTGTATCGTGATTATATCATTCCACAGTAATGAAAACATAGCGTATCACTCCAAATTTCCAAATATTCCAGAGACCCACACTTCCCAAATTGTGCAAAACATTCAGCTTGCGAAAATAAAGTTGTTTGCAGTATTTGGTAGCCCTACTAATGCAGGATTTTTTTAGTATTGTTAACCTGAATATCTAGAGATTGTGGTTGTTTCTCCTTTCTCGACACCCCCTTCTTTTATCATCTTTTTTTTTTACAGTGACAATTTACGAAAGAATCTCTCAACTTGGATTGTCATCTACGGTATTATTTTTGTTATGTGGCACCTCTCAGTTGCAAGCTTAATGTGTTCAATCTGTCTCTTCTGTCTCAATATACCCATGCAATTTATGTTTTTCTCTTTTGCAGTGTTAAAAATCCTGGACACAATGAACAACTGCTACAAGCTGCAGATTCGTGGTACCGAAAAATGCAGTTGGCTAAAGCGAGGCCGGAGTGAGTTGTCTAATGATAATGACTATGTTGCTAAGAGGTATGCTAGAAAGAATTCCAAACCGATATTTGTGGTTGCATCAAATACGCGCTTCACATGTGACGTGGTCCCATTGCCTGTGGTATTTAGAGACTGCAATTTATCCTGAAAGGAACACTTTATGGCGTTCAGGAAAGGCGTCTTTTAGCAAGCTATTCAACTTTGCATTGATTGAAGGTCAATGTATAAACATTGGCATGCCTCAGATATCCAAACTGTTTGTTTATTTGTTTACTCTGTAGCAATTGTTCGTGAAAGGTGGGACAAAGTAGTGCCAGGCATGGTTCATGAAAAACTGGCAGAGCTGTGATAAACTTGGCTTTTTCCTTCCTACGGGGTATCTAACTTTAATAGAGCAAGGGGCTATATTAAAAAAAACTACCTTCTCTATCATAGTCTACTGCTTCATAGACTTAGTTCACTTGTGCCTTAAGGAACGCAGGATTCCGAAACGATGCACTGATATTTTCTTTTCTTTGCTCCAGCACTATCGGGAGGAACCAGCAGGAAGTTTCTGAGGGGACCCCGGATCCCAAGGAACCAGTACAATCGGAAAACTGGTACATCTTTGGCAATTACTTTCTGAAACTTGGGCATTATACAGGGTGCTTCGCGAAAGGTGGACAAATTCAATATTGCGAAAACTATGCATCGCACCAAAAAAAGGCTCGTGTCGTTTTTGTCCTAGGCCAGGGGCCTATTAAGGAAAATTATTGAAGTTCGGGATAAATAAGCTGTTATATTTTTCCCATAATTAATTTTTTAAATATTGAGTTTAAGGACATGGTTTCATTTGAAACTTGCTGAGCATCATAGAAAAACACTAAATAAAGAAATTGGAGTGCGATAGAAGGCACGCGCTGCATTTTACAGCTTTCTGAAAAAGCGCAAAACTTCAACGGGTTTTCAAGTTTCGGTTTGCAATCAGAGCGCTTCTCGGCACCGATGGCATTGCGCCCCGTGGAGAAACAGTGCAACCTGCCTCTGCTGCATTGCACGAGGACAGTGAAGCAGATGTTGGTTGCACTATTTATCCGCGGGGCGCGGTACTGTCGATGCTGAGAAGTGCTCCGATTGCAAACTGAAACTTAATAACTCGTCGAAGTTGTGCTGTTATTCAGAAAGCTGTAAAATGCAGCACGTGCCTTCTATTGAACTCTAATTTTTTTTTATTTTTATTTTTCGATGATGCTCAGCAAGTTTCTAAATGAAACCATTCCCTTAAACTCAATATTTAAAAAAATAATTATGCAAAAATATTTAACAGTTTAATTATCCCGAACTTTATTAATTTTCCTAAATAGGCCCCTGGCCTAGGACCAAAACGACACAAGCCTTTTCTTGGTGCGATGCATATTTTTCGCAGTAGCGAATTTGCCCACCTTTTCTGAAACACCCTCAGTGATGTGATTGCTGCGCCAATTGCGCCAAACTGCCCGAA
>JABSTQ010000433.1:0-40114 GCA_013358835.2 Ixodes persulcatus
TGCGTTTGACTGCGTTTGACTGCGTTGCGGATGCGAGAAACCAGGACATTCCTGCTGCTTATATCGCGTGCCAAGATGATTCCTTGAATTGGTTTCCACGCTTCATACGCAGCACAGATGTGCCGGTGACTCGCTTTCGGTCGTCGACGCAACGCAGTCAAACGCACTCAAACGCAAGTGTCTGAACCGGCCTTAAGTCATGCACAGACAGCTAAACAAACGCAGCGCGTGGCTTTATTATATTCACGCTTTTTTCCTTAAAGGGATACTGAACCAAAGAATTTAGTGTCCATAATAAGTGGCGCACGTTCTTTCCACGAGCCAGCAGCCACCGGTGTGCGCGAGCACACGCAACGAAAATGACGTCAAAGACCTCCATTCGCGCTTAAGAGGATAGTGAAATGCATGGGCTTCGGGCCAAAGGAGAATAAAGACAGGCTTTTCATCTCCACAAGTGAAAGCTACGTGCTTGTTAGACCAATTAATCGCTTACCTTTTACACCAGACACCACTGTGTAGATGAAAAACTTGTCTTTATTCTCCTTTGGGCCCGAAACCCATACACTTCACTGTCATCTTAACCGCGAATGGAGGTCTTTGACGTCATTTTTGTTGCGTGTGCTCGCGCACACCGGCGGCTGCTTCCTCGTGGAAAGAACGTGCGCCACTTATTATGGACACTAAAGTCCTTGGTTCAGTATCCCTTTAAAGGGGCGGTGCAACGATATTCAATTGGAATGTTTTTCACTTTACACGAGCGTCCTGGCACTAGTGGGACTCAAGGTTACTCGCACGCAACGCCACACTGGCCAAGAAACTCCTTTGTTGCAGTGTAATTTCAGAGACAAAAGCGATCATTTTCATTCAATCTCTCCTTTGCAAAATTTGATGACGTTTGATGACGTAAAGTGGGGATCGCAGTACACCCATATGACGATATTTGAATGCTGTTCGTGGATTGGACCCGAGCATTGCGTGGGCACTCGATTTGGGCTCGTGATAATTACTTGCTCGAGAAGCATTCGGGTAGTGGCCGGTGTCCAATCGCTGCAACGACGACAATAGCCGAGCCATAACAATGTCTGGAACTCAGCGCGTGTCCTGTGCTTTGCCAACCCCAGCGCGTGCATATGATCAACATTGGCGGCATATAATCGGCTCCAGATCACGTGGCCGCTTGTTCTGGCTGCGAGTTGAGGGAGTGAACGCTGCTTGTTTTTCTTTAATTTTTTTACTGGGACGTCTATTGCGTGGGGTGAAAAACGAACGAGTGTTTCATAGGTCATTAACGTCAGGGATCCGTTCTAAGCGGTATTTGCGCAAAGTACAAAAATTGTTGCATCGCCCCTTAATCATTCGTTCTACGGCATTCTTATCGGCTTGAACCGCATTCTCATTGGCTGCGCCGCGATAACAAAATTCACACTGCCTACGCTCCAGGTATCTTGAACTATCTGTGTCTGGAGTTGATTTCCTGTTTCTATATCCGCGAGCAAAATGCTGACTTGTTTAGTGTATAGACCGCATGTAAGCGATATGGCGAGCGACGAGACAAGCGACGGTGATCCGCTTCGCTGTCGCTCGGTCAGTCGCGCGACGAGACAAACCGTATGAAAGCGACGGGAGCAAGCGATCAAGGCGATGAGCGACGTTTTCTATAAATCCAAAACCGAGCAACGCGACGAGCGACAGTGAGAAATCTCAATCGCTCGTCACTGACTCTGGCCGCTATCGCTGTCCCTCGTGTCGTTGCTCTCTAAATCGCTTACATGCGGTTCAGACGCAAGTGCGGTTATTTGTTCTTTAATTTTTTTTTTCTTCTTTATATACTTTCTTGTCATCGGCTGCTGTTTTATTTATATTCACTAGCTAATAATTAACTTTTTACTCGTGTTTTTACACGACAATCCCAGGTCTACGACGCCACTCATAAAAACGTAAAAGTTTCCTTTTTTTTAGTTTGACTTTTCCCGGTATTTGACGTTCAACGTCAAACTATTCACGCGTAAGCCCCATTTTTATTTTTATCTTCGTTAGTTTCGTTCATGACAGGCAGCCCTATGACGACTTGACGTCGACGTCCAGCGTCTCTGACTACCTCAAGCACCCGGTGCACGCCTTCCAGATGATCAAGAGGATGACCGCTGGCTTGAAGACCGTCGAAGCTCAGATCAGAAGAACGCGAGAGTTTGGTAGGTCGCGTCACTTTCTTATAGCGACCAACATCTCAAGAAACGAAGGGGATTAATTGCGGCATTAGTCTACGAGGATGTGGCCAAACCAATCTCGACGGAAAATGCGTGAACACAATTTGACACCCCCCGCGTTTCTGAGGTTGTCGGGGTCAATAGAAAAATATACGATATAGTCAATGATGGGTTAAATATTACAGCGCAAATTGCCCTGCAATTGTGTTGCTACGTGAAGCGTTCTTGGTTTAGCGCTAATAACCTCCAGGCACTTCTCGAGCTTTTCCTCCAGGCTTCTCCACTTCTCTCCACCCCCATCGGCTTCCGCCTCTGTTTCCCAGCTAAATTAAATGGGAAAACTGAATTTGTTTATCGGTAATGTAACACGAAGTCATGTGACGTCTGTTATCGCGCTAGACTTAGCGGGAAAACGGAATTTGCGTTGATGTCACTTGGCGTCCATTTTTCGGCTAAATTGAGCGGGAAAACTGTGACGTCATTTGACGTCAAAGGCCGACCGGCTTCACGAAATTCGGAGTGCTAACTAGCCAAAGAACGTTTCACGTTAAAACAAACACCTCGCGCGTTGCGTCATGGGGCTCCCACCGCACCCTCCTCGGCCCCTCTGGCCTGTCTTTAAGAAAATCGAAGTATCAATAGATATATATTTTTTTCTCTTTCAAATTCTGTACCACGGTATATAGCAAAATCAAAATCCCTCAAGAGCTGCGCTCTATTTTCGCAATGCCGAAAAGCGTAAACGTCAGTATTTGTTTTTCTTATTCTTTCATATGAAGTAGTACATCCGAAACAACCTCCTGTTGAAAATTCGGATTAGGTACAAACCCCACGTTTAATATTTTTTTAAATTCAAATTTTTAGCGCTATATATATGCATTTCTTTATTCACAGGAAACGAGCAATATTTGGCGGCCACGCGATTATAAAATTTCGCGTTTCAGGTTTGAAGGTAAAGCAATATCGTTGTCTTCTCGAACACTTTCAGATCCTCTGGTGAACATCGAAGCAATGCGCGAGAAGCGGCAGCTTCCGTGGGACGAAGACTTTACGGGGCTTGCGTCGTCACTCGTGACACTTCAAGACACGTACGCTCTAGACTTCCATGAACTGACCAAGGGACACCTCCACACAGAGATTCCGCGCAACCGGACAATTCCTGGACGTCTTCCGCTCAGTGGTACGCACGGCTAATAGTTTTGAATGATGTTCCACACCTAGAGCATGGATTGTTATCAAGTCGTTTTCTAAACCTCTATCGTGATTTGGGTGCACGCTTAGAAAACATGCGCCTGGGGCTTTTAGCGTGAGGAGCCGTCCCGATATTACAGAGTTTTGAAATAGGGCGCCCTGACGCTTTAGGTCACCCAAGTAGTTTGGGACGGCGCAGTGCGCACGCGTAGAAAAACAGCGCTTGCGCAGTGAGAAGCCTCAAGCTGCTCGAGTGGCCCAAAGCTTTGGGTTCCCCGCTATTCTAGAAGTCTCTATCAAATTCGTTCTAAGATTAAGTGATTTGCTCACATTTTCAAAAAGACCATAAGAGCATTCCCAAGCCTGCTTCACGTGGTGCGATTTTACTAGCAATTTCACAGTTGCGACGTTGCTTCTGCGGCAAAAAGAGCGCGGTGGGAGGTCGACGTTGAGCGGTGCATCATGTGAAGCAGGGTTTAGGCGATGTTGATATCAATATATACTTGACCTGGATGCAACAGATATATAACGTTTCTTACTCTAGAGTTCCAAACATATGATACGCATCTGCAACACTTTTGTAGTTGATCTGGTTATTAATGTATTTCAGTTTACTCTGGTTCCCACACTGCATTCAAATAAGCTATTTGCTATACTTAAATTGAGCCCCCGCGCTGCACGATCCATGCCTGCTTTTTACATTTGACTTTTGCCCATGTCCAAGTTATGTGAACGGTCATCATACCGCATACAGGCTTGAGATTCCAAACGAATTATGTGCTTTCAGAACTCTAGCCTAACGGGCGTACTGCACAGGCTTAATGTCACATCTTCTGCGGTAACTACACTCTAAGAAAGGCCCGTGCGTCTACTTTCCCGCACAACGCTCGGAGAGCCAATCACCGCAACTTACGGAGGCAGCTCTGCGAATGACGATGCCGAAACATATGTTTAGACCCAAAAACGCAGTCTGAGTTGTGACATTAAGCAATGCAAGCGTGACGTTTTGCATTGCTTAATGTCACAACTCAGACTGCGTTTTTTGGTCTAAACATTAGTTACGGCATCGTCATTCGGCGAGCGGCCTCCGTAAGTTGCGGTGATCGGCTCTCTGTGTGTTGTGTGGGAAAGTAGAGGCACGGACTTTTTTTAGAGTGTAGTGCCGAAACAGCTCAAGCAGAGACCGACCTCTACCCCGCAAAAATTTACACTTGTAATATGTTTCGCACATATTCCAAGTGCGTAAAACATTTATGCGTGGTAACTAATAGGTACGTAAGTTCCATGTTACTCATATATTGCAACGTAACATGGCGTTTTATTGAACCACGGGCAAAACAATTGAGTTGGAGTCTCACTTATCAGCTCCACTTCCTTCTTTTTTGCACCAACAGCTCGGGACTGCGTGAACCTCAGCCAAGTAGCCCTGCAGCATCGCTTCTACTACGGCGCCGTGAAATGGGCCGAGCAGGCGATAGCCAAGGCCGCCAATGAAGAACCCCCCACCATCCCCAAACTAGAACTGGAGACCCATCACGAAGTCATCATAAAAAAGGTTCTCAGATCCACGCTCTTCGCGCCGGTGATTTCGAGATAAAGCGATACAACCTAGAAGACAAGGCCTTAGCGTGACGTCCGCGTTGGTGGACCCCCGATCTGCTCCAAAGCGGTAAACACGATAGCTGGACGAGAGTTACCGCAAAGCGGCAGATCGCGTCGTTCTTTGCGTCGCCGTGTGCTAGAGTCACGTTTATTGTGAGACGGTGCAAGAAGACGCCCTGCCAGCAACGCTGACCCAATGTAGGCGACGGTGAGTGTATGAACCAGTGATGACGTGCTACGTTTAGGGGGCAAATGCGCCGGCGTTGTCTTTAAGGTGGTATGTTATAAAAAGCTGGTAGATATAAGTATAGTGTGGAGCGTGTAAAATAGAACATGGTTACTCTCACCGGATTTAGCTTGGGCGACCCTAGTCAACATAAGCGTCCATAACCAAGAAATTTATATCTCTGGTCGAAAGCGTATCACAGGAGTCAATGGTTGTCTCCCTTTTGCGTATTATTCCTGAGAATATAATCACCTTACATACTTGAATAGTTAAGCATCGTTGAGGTAAGACACGAAAGCATGCAGTTACCGGAAGCAGGGTAAAGAAAGAACCGAAGTAGTTATCGTTGCGCGATAAAGGAAAATCTGATAACATTGTAACCTTTACGTGGGTTGGTCTATATAATAGGTAAATTATACAAAGCGTTGATTGTGCAGTTGTGATTTCAGGTGAGAAACGTTGTTAACTTCAGTGATAAGTTCAATCTCCCTCCTCTTTATATGTGGCACATTCACCAAAGAGCGTTCCCTCGCCCTCCTAAGAAAACAATAAATAGAAAATAGCAACGCTCATCTTTGTATTAGAGGTGCAAGCTACTGGTGGACCCAAAAACGGTCGAAGACGACGTTTCCAGCACAAAATGCCACAAAACTGCTACTATATGTGTGTGTGTGTGTGTGTGTGTGTGTGTGTGTGTGTGTGTGTGTGTGTGTGTGTGGTGTGCGTGCGTGCGTGCGTGCGTGCGTGCGTGCGTGCGTGCGTGCGTGCGTGCGTGCGTGCGTGCGTGCGTGCGTGCGTGCGTGCGTGCGTGCGTGCGTGCGTGCGTGCGTGCGTGCGTGTGTGTGTGTGTGTGTGTGTGTGTGTGTACGGAAACAATTACGACTTTTTTGTTTTCTTGACGTATTAAGCTTTGAGAACGCAGGAATGTCAAACTGGAAGAAATAGTACAGTAATAAAGTACTTCCCTTGAGCTTCCCAAGAAAGTTATCAACGTAAAATAACTAAAATGTAAAACACACCTCAGCTGGGCGCAGATATAAAGTCGTGGTGCCTGACTAAGCCTATGCCGCCTAAGGCCTCATTCACACAGCGGTTTTTCCCCCGGCACGGCGAAAACGCCGGCCGTCCTTTACGCCGGGGGAGAGGGTGTTGGGACCGGTTTCCGACCGAAATCGGGCCGCCGGACCCGAAATGGGCCGAACGAGGATGTCCAACGTCCCCGGCACCGGCGAGAGAACGGGCGCGCCGGCGCCCCGCCCCATCGACGGACGGCCAATCACAAAATAGGAAACTTTCGCTAAATCTGGCGGATTCTCAAAAGTTGGGTGACCCATGGGCACGGCCGCGGCAGGGGGAATTGACCTCATAAGTGATGACGTCACAACAAGGCGTCTGGGTCCAAACAAACCGTTGCTAGGGACGTTGCTATGGACTAATGCATGGAGACTCCACATGACGCTAGATTTATGCTTACAAGTAAGTAAATAATTTTTTGTAAGCAACCTAACTTCTTGATATGGAATTATGAAGATGTTCTTGTCGTCTCAGTGTCGTATCGTAACGATGAAAGTCATTTCTGAAGACTTACACTCCGCTTTGCTTTGGTAGCAGACGACACGATAGATTTGCTGGCCTTTGTTGCAGCGGGCATCTTCATCGAATTGCGTCGGTAAACGAGCGACAAAAACAAGTGCATCACCATGGCCGTAAAGTCCTCTGCAATGTGAGTTTTTTTTTTTTTTCCTGTGAAAAACCCAGCTTAGTTACGAGGGGTGATAATGCAGTAAAATCAAACCACGTCATGCAGATCAGTTACGACGACGACCTGAAGTGCATTACCGGCGTAGTGCAGGCCAGCATGAGAAACAAATCGTACAGAGCGCGACACTGTTAGCGCGAACAAGCGATCGCCGGTTTTTAAAGTTTTTCTCTTTGAAACCACGGTATGTCATCCAAGTTATTATTGCTACGGATAGAGCTCATTTAGTTCTATAATGTAAGCGATAAAATTTCGTGCTCGCTAATACTATTTGGAAGTAAAATGCGAAAATGTGCCGATGTCGTGTTCGCGCTAACAGTGTCGCGATGTGTACGCCGTCGAGGTAAGTCGTTTGTTATTATTATTATTGTGGTTGTCAGGTTATTAAAGAATTGCATGTCTATCGCAATTTCGCAGTATTTTTCTTCTTTTTTTCCCCCTTGGTATACATAAAATTCCGTGGATGTGCTCTTTTGGGGAAGATCTCCATTGAATCCGCGATGCGAGTACAATCTGTAATGAACTCACCTTATGTTTTTTATCCAGTTCTTTCGCGCTTTGGGGTCTTGCGGAAATCTGAAGAAACTGCAAGGGTCTTTCACCACGCGATGGTTACAACCAGGTATACGAAGCACCCTCGCATAGCGCGAGTCCGCAAACAAAATTTGGGATCTCTACCGATCGCCTGAAGTGCTTTTCTCACGGGTGCATTGCGATCTTTTAGTGGACGATCATCTCGATCGACGCCCGGACTTTCGATAAACCATATTTTGCATCGCACCCCACTATGAATTCTTATATGTGTCTGAAACTCATTATATTTCAAACAAATGCGATGTCAGAATATCGTCTTTATTCACACGATTCAAACGACGGCCCCGGTTTGGCCGGCCGGCGTGCGGCAGACGGCATACTTCTTGCATTCGTCGTCTGCTGCAGACATCTTGAGAACCGGAAGTTGCAGTCGTAAATATTTCAGAAACGAGCGATTACCGGCACACTTCTGTCGAAACAAATATGACATTCAAGCTTTCTACATTTGTGATTTTTAGAAGTTTAAATCCTACTCCTGATTTTTGAACGGTTGGGTTTTCGTAGCGAAACCGAGCCACATGTATTCGTCCATAACAACGACCCTAGCAACGGTTTGTTTGGACCCATGACGTCACACTTACGGAGTCAATTGACCGTACTGTGCCCTAACGACGAAGCCAACAAAGCTCTTTTCGGGAATGGGGGAGGCCAGCGAGACGACTGGCGCATTGTGTGATGTTTACGGCCCTTGAACAACGGGCATACAGAGATTTGGATTTACCGCTTAGCTGCTGCTCGAAATGGTGAGACCACATCGGTTCCTTTGCGATAGACGTAAATGCGATTTTAAGGAAGAACAGCCGAAGAAACAATATACGGTCGTCGATCATCGGGGACGAAATGCGGCGTAAGGAGTGATTGATGTGAAACGTGCTCGCGGTGGGTCTTGTCGTTTTTGTTTCGAAACACGGAGACAAATAAAGTTTTTTGAAACATGCAAGATCGTTATCGGAGACCCAAACGCAAGCTCCAAGGAACAAAACAGTTCTGGCTGCGCCCATCGACGCCGATAATCCGCTACATTTGGTGATCGACGCCGCCAGAAAGCAGCCACAAATACGGGATTACAAGATTGGTAGTAGAGATGGAGGGAAGTGTGAAATTGCGCACGAAATAATAGGTTATACCGGTTATACAGTTTTACGGGATACAAACGTTCGACGCGGAATTTGAAAGGTTCAGAAAGATGTTTAGGCTAGGTGGCGCAAGCTATCGCCGAATATAAGCGGACACAGCCGCCAGCATCCCTCTATTCCTATAGCTACCGCCGGCAGCTCCGCCGCCGCTGGTTCGAACACTCCTCCGTCCCCGCACCGTCCCGTTTTCGGCACGGCGCCCACGGCGCTTTCGCCGGGACGGGGCGAGACGCCGGCTGTGTGAATGAGGCCTAAGTCTACTGCCAGACAGACACTTTGTAGTATAGTTCCGAATAAACTCCTTTAAAGCATCAGCGAATCAGCGCATGCTGATAAGTGCAAGATCGCGGGCTGATTCGCCGATTCTTTAAAGTACTTTATTCTGAATTCTTTTAAAGTGCCCCTCTGACAGTACTCTAAAGTTCACCAGCTCAATATGGTTATATAAAAACAACAATTTGCAATACATTATATGACCATTTTAAGAAATACTTAAATAGCAACAAAGGAAAGTTCCTTAAAAAAAGGGGTTCTATAAATAAACGCCGCTAAAGGTTAACCGAGAGGAGTGCCGCGGGTGGCACGATCCTTCTCAAGAAGTGGCGTAAGTTACACGGCCGGACCATACTTTCCTTCCGTCACATGACACATCTCTTTCTTTATTTAAATATTTCAATCGGGCAATATCTCTTAGGGTGGGATTACTGACAAAAGGGCGGCCATGCGCTACAAAAATACCATTTTGT
This sequence comes from Ixodes persulcatus, assembly GCA_013358835.2. Taxonomy (NCBI): domain Eukaryota; kingdom Metazoa; phylum Arthropoda; class Arachnida; order Ixodida; family Ixodidae; genus Ixodes; species Ixodes persulcatus. The sequence continues at coordinate 9,462 of JABSTQ010000433.1, forward strand.
CTTACTATTAAAAAAAATCTGGAGCGCTTCCAGCGAAACACTTGAGATAGACTGTCGCTGCAATTATGTTTGAACCAAAACAACAGTCTTTGCAGTGCCACTGAACATGATGAAAGGCCATGCTCAGTGCCTCAACCAAGACAATATATTTAGACCTAACATATTTACAGCCTATTCGTTCGCCGAGCTCCCTCCGCATAGCAGTAATAAAGTCACTCCTTGGAAAGTAGCGCAAAGCTCCCCCCCGTATGATCGCCATTTCGGTTCATAAAATGAACAGTTTCTCTTTGACCTCCCCATTCCTGCTAAGCCTATTTAAATTCCCGATGACAGGTTGCTTTGTAAGGACGTTTCTAGAATGCCGAGATTTCGTTATCCACACCGGCGAAGCAAGCGCATATCTTCGCACCGCCACTGCATGCGTAGTGGCATTGAGCGATGTTTTTACTTTCTTGAAATACGCAAGAGCAACAATACCCATGTAAGAAATCTGTGCAGGTGAGCAGGATTGATAAGTTACACCGTACCAGAGACGCTCATGTTGGCGAGGAACGCTTTCAACACGATGATGATAAAGGGCGATCTTGGCGCGACTGGTTCAGATTCAGTGTTGCGGGCGTTACCGAAAACGAGTAACGAAATGCGTTACACGTTACTCGCAAATAAAAAGTACGCGTTACCGACCTACCTTACCTCAAAATGAAATAAACACGTTACCGTTACCGCTTAAAAGTAACGCACCTTACTTTTGCGTTACTTTTTTAAATTATGAAATGACACAGTTTACTTTTTGACGGTACAGGTATGCATAAGCGCCATATTTCAAGAAACATTATGTTCATCGAGAAACTACATATAGTTACATTTTGTTTACGGTTCCAACTAAATACTCGCAAGAAAAAACGCAAAAACACGCCAAAAGTTATATTGCTTGGCGTCTGAAAACACAAAACAAATTACATGCATTTTTTTAAGTCTTTGGAAGAATATGTAATGAGTAACGTAACTACGTTACACGTTACTTGAAATAAGTAACGTAGGTACGTTACCTCTTACTCTTTTGAAAAATTAACGAGTACGTTACTTCGTTACCGAAAAGAGTAACGCCATTACTTGTGACGCGTTACCACCAACACCGTTTCAGAACGACCCTTTCGAAGATTCGAAGATTTTGAATGGACCGAGATGGCGATTGTCATGGCAACTGAGATCTCTCAGCCAATCACCTTGCGAGGTTTGGTGGTCCATATGTTAGTATCTGTTTGTGTGGGGCTAGCAGGCAGGGTAGGCAATGCGTTACTCTCCCGGAATCCAGTGACATAAGGAGTAATTGACCCTTTCCAGAACCACCTACACTAGGAGAGTTTGGCATACTTCGTAAGATGCCGACAGTCTAGCAACCATGACCCGAGATCTGGCAACCTAATGTTTCCCCCGCCATATCGTGTTACTAATTCACGACCCACTCTAAATTAGCCACCCCATCTCCGTAGTGACGTCCTCGCACCGAAAGGGTCTCTCTTTAACGTAAGCGCCGTTGTTCAACGCAATCAATTGCTCACACTTCCTTATTTACAACGATCTTCAAAACTTTTTCCGTCTTTCATTTCCTTTTTTTTTTGTCTATGAAAATACTTTTCTATTTTCCCACCACCACCCTAATTCAATACCGCGAAAAGCACAACGCACTCCAGCACAGTCAGTAAGCACAGTCAGACGCAGATCTGTTAACTGACGTCATGACGCTGAGGTGAAAATGCTGTCCGCACGGCGCAGACGCGGAAGCTTTACTTCACGCGAATCTCGTTACTAAGCACACGCAGTGTGGACATCTGCGTGGGCCAACACCGACTTGTTTGTAAGACCCCCCCCCCCACAGTGTGTTGGTCTATGTTTCCCACTCAGAGGATATCATCAGGGTCACTGACTTCACATATAGGGACCGATGTCCTGACTCCTTCGAAGAGGATGGAACGGAGTTTAAATCACTGCATTTACGTCGTTTCAACTTATCCTTCTTACTATGTCGTCCTTTTGTCCCCTCTCTCACAGTACAACGAATTGATGAACATCACGGGAGCAGTAGGTGAGATTGCTTCTTACTGTTGTTGCTTCAGATTAATTCGAGGGCCCGTTCACACATTTGGAACTTCATAAGGGGCAACTCTGCTTCATTTTTGTTTTTGAATAAAAAAAAACAACAATGCAGTCATCTTCAGCATCACATAGGAAGACCCCAGTCAATTATTACGACCTAGCTTTGTCTCAATGTTTCTTAAACGGTCCGGCAAACTATGCAGCGCTCCGAGTTGCCAAAATCGGCGGACTTAGTGGGCGAATTGAGTCGAAACCAACAGCGCAGTCAAAGCTACGGCGTTGGCGTAGCCACCATTGAGCTAAACGTCATCGCCATTGCCCCTTTTTATTTGTTTTCACTCCTACGGGCAAGCGTAGCGGGTGACGTCAGCAACGTTTCCTCTCGGCGCTCAGCGTGTTTCACGTGAATGGCGTATACGCGCCTGCGCAGAGCGCTTCTTGGGAGCCGTCCGGCCGTCCCGCCGTTGCCGCCCTTTCCCGCTTCACAACCGCCGTTATAGTTTCACCGCTTTGTGAGTATTTTCTCTGGGAGTTTCGTTCACACTACGTGCGCAGACTGATGCCGCAGTTATGCAGACGTCGTCGAATGTGGTAGACACCAAAACGGGGTGAAAACTGCAGGGCAGACGACCCTTGCGCCTGGCTCACGACGCCCGAACGCTGGCCCGCCGGCCCGGCACAACCCTGCCCGTCGTGGCGTAGAGGACCACGAGACATCTCATACCACGTGATAGCCATGTTTTTGGCGGCCCAAGAATAATGTTGCCAGACGGAGCCAAAGTTTCAGTTTGGATTTCTGATGATGTATAAAGTAGGATTTAACAATATACATTCCATCTTTCGCGAACGAAATAACGTAGCGCCTTTTATTATTGCTTTTTAATGCGAAATCACTACTTATTCCAAAAATGTTTGGAATTGAGCGTGGTTGCCCTTTAAGACCAGGAGCACTGAAGCCTCTTAAAATCTCCTACGACGAGGAACCACGCCAGTGCCACCTATCGGGTTACAGTACTATACTTGACCGTCACGTATATTTTCTATGTGATGCACGCATCATGCTTTCTTTCTTGGCATAAAATAACTTTTTTTTTTCAATGTAAAACGACCATTTCTCATAAGTAGCATGTACATTGAACCTCGCAAATACCGCAAAATCTTCGCTCTAGTGAAATGCCGTTCCAATGTCACCGCATAGACTGTGCCAGCGTGCCATGGTGTTCTCTTGTCGTAAGATATTTTAAGAGGTTTTAAGACACTCGGTTTCAAGGAGTCGCAAGTGTGTGAATGGGCCTTTACAGGACCACAAATGGGCATTCACCAGTTTCAAAAATATATATACCAGTGTGTCCAATATACAGATGAGAACATAGGGGATCATATGAGAACTTAATTCTTTCTGCCTTATATAATTATTATAACTTCTCATAGGTGTATTGGAGAAATTATGTCTTAATTAATTTCCTTTGACAACGGCGTTTAAGTGACACCCTTTAAAACAAGGTAATTAAATAAGATCCTTATTCTATCAAAAAGGCAGTGCTTGCTTGCTTCGTAAAAGTTTTATCGAGTACCGTCTCACATACAAAATCACTTATGTTTAACTGAATAAAAAAAGAGATACCGTAGCTTTTGATGTCGAGGGTATTCCAAGAATTTCCGTTGGTGCGCCTTTTGGAACGATGCGATTAATATGAATTTACGGGGTTTATATTTATCGTTCGATTCGCTGACGAGAATGTTGAAACTCGCTGACTTGCGCCTATATGTTGGGATCATAATGCTGGTATGCCGGCTTTTAATACAGTTTCGACGCGTTGACCATACAGATATATAGGTTCTGCTGATGCAGGGTGTGGCAATAAGAACAAACACATTTGACGCGCCTTGAAACATTTGAATTGCAAACGTAAGATACCTAAAATTGGGCACGCGAAAGTAGTTTTGCGAGAACTTTTATATCCTTTTTTATTTTATTTTATTTTTTTATTTTGGAGTTGAAGTCAGAGGTGGTAAAATGTTAAGAATAAAGCAAAAACGGCGGCCGCATTTCCTATCCGATATGCCGGGTGTTCGTCGTCTGCACACTGGTTTGTGAGCTTGCTCCCAGGTGGAACAAGCCACCCGCAAGTGAGCCCATAAAGCAGTGTATAAACGAAAAGCAGGCTGGTATAGGGAATAGAAAATACACGGCCTCCGATTTTGTGTAATTTTTTATATTTCACAACCTCAAAATCAGGATCTCAAACGGTAACCGTAACCAAAACCAAAAACCGTTTAGGAACGAAATTTTTTTTAGCAACCGTAACCGGAACGGAACCCTTTTTTGAAATTTATAAACACCATAAATATGACCGTAAGCGTAAAACATTTACCGGTAACCTATAGTCACCGATATTAACCGAAATGTAAAAATATTAGCTTTTCTCAAGAATGCCTTCGAGAAGGGATCTTGAAATGTCGTGGCCATTTGACAGAGTTACTGTCGGCGTACGGGGCATCTGGTAATACATTGCCGTTCATTCTCAATTTAGAATTAAGAATACTTTGTTGGAATCAGTGGTCGAGCTTATAAATAAAAGCCTCTATTTCTAAATATGCCGCACTCCTATAAATGCTACATGTAGTCAGAACGTGTCGCATTCAGGGTATTAAGTTATTCATTAAAAAGTTAGAATTCTGAGATGTCCATCCAACTCGGTTTTTTTAAAATGCTATTATCCACAAGTAGCGGGGGTAAAGGTTAGTCCACACACTTGCATGAGTCCGGCAGAGTGCAACGGCGCAAGCTTGGGACGTACGGGTTGCTATGGCAACAGCTTCGTCGGCTCCAAGGAAACAAGGTAAAACCGGTTCTGTTGGAGTCGACGCAGCTGTTGCCATAGCAACCCGCGCACCCGGTCGGACTCACGAAAGTGTGTGAATCGCCCTTAACATGTATGCTTGAGTATGAAACTATAAAATGCATATAGATGTAGTGAACAAGTGTTGGTTGGAGGTAGAAACGCGTGCAACTTTTTACCATGGTTTTGAGTTCTTGTTTTTGCAAATGTCTCGTTGTTGGATATCGGGGACCACTTTAAACCGTTTATTATCAAACGACAGTATAGCATTTAAATAAGTTAAATTGTAGAATAAACTGTTAGAAAAAGGTTTTTAAGAACGTATTACCGGTGACCAAAACCGACAATTCAAAACTGAATGAAACCAATTTCATCTGGAAACGGTTACCTTAACCGTAACAAAAACGTTATATTTTTTCTGTCTGAGTCACTGCTTGGAATTGAGCTCTAAAAATAAACAAAGAGGAAAACCCCTTGGCCGAACTACGCTGCTTGCCCAATTTCAGGTTTGTACTCTTGGAATTCGAAATTCGCAAGGCATGCCAAATGTTAGTCAATACTCTTACTTCACTTTACCTCACATGAAGAGTTGATGTAGGTAGGCAAAAAGTAAAAAAAAAATTACTTCACAAGGCCCTTTCAGCCTTACAATTTGGCACATGGCAAGAGCCAAGGAGTTGAAAACAACAACATGAAGATAGCTGTACACCCGCCCGCAATATGAAGGTGAACACCTTACCTGGTTTCTTGCCTGTTTCACGGCTCCCTAAAGCTACATTAACTCTCAACGTCTCAAATGGTACGTGGCTTGAGGTCTAAACTTTGTGTGCTAGCCCTCTTCTGGAACAAAGCTTGTTCCAAAACTTGCAGGAGCGTCAAAAACAGGAAAAGGGCTGTTCACCTTCATATCGCTCACGGGTGTACACGACATTTCGCCAAGCAACACTAGCGGCCGCCATATTTAGGGCATCGCTTCATGCGCGAAGTGTAAGATTGTATCCGAGTTTACGCCGAACGCCGACTCGTGTCCAATGTATGCTCAAAGGGCTGCCCAAAACAAAATATAGCGGTCTGAGGTCGGCTAATGGGGGGCGCCAACTTCTGAGAAGGGTCAATTGCACAATATTTTCCGCAAAAAATTGTTCAAATCAGTTCCATTTTTTTTCTACTGCTCCTTTGGGCTTGAACAGAAGATCAAAAAGTCCCTGTACAAGAACGCACAAAGCATTCTGCAGAGGACATGGAGTACCAGAACTACAAGCGACTTTGCCGCGGAGAACTGCTCAGGGTAAAGTTTATTTTCTTTCACTACGCCACTTATGTAACGAACCTATGAAAAGAGGTAATGCATCCTTATTTTAACAAATCCTTCACCGGCGCGCGATGACTTCCTCCTTGCACCTAATTCATGCTCGCCGTTGAGCTACAGTGCTTGAAACGCGTTCTCGGCATGGTATGTCTAGAGTCCTATCTCGTTCATACACCCGAACTGGTCACGAATTCACAACAAATGACGTGACAGTAGCTGGCCTGTGTAGCAGACGGATGCTGCGATCCTGATGGTTGGTGCTAGAAGACTCATTAAAAAGGACTTATTTATTTATTTATTTATTTATTTATTTATTTATTTATTTATTGCGCTTACCCAAAGCCATGCGCCCAATACGGTAGTGCACAAAAACATCTTAAAAAATGAACACTACAAAAACACACAGTAACAGGAGTGGAATGCTCATCTTGAGCAACAATAACTTAAAAATGTCAACAAACGATATGTCAAGATTATTAAAGAACTTTTGGATGCAAACTAGCTTGGACAAACAATACATGGAGTTAATAGCGGATGTGCAATTGCAGTGAAAATTTCTCACAGGAACGTTAATCTGGATGTGAGATATCAAAATTAAGCAGCCAAAATACGCATGATTGCACCCGCACAAACATTTTAGGTCACCACTTTCTCGGCTATATTTGAACTCGTTGAAACCCTCCAATCTTTAGTGCATTCTATTAAGAATAGGGTTGACACAAGTTTGTCTAGCGTGAAACGTTCTGGTTATTCTCTTTTCGACTCGTTCTAACTTAGCCTGCAGTGGTGGCACTGAGGTTGTTCCAAACAACTGATGAAAAGTCTAGTTTTGGCGAAATAAGGCTTCTGAACAATACGTAAAAACAACAAAATAGGTCGCGAAACACAGAACTGAGGCGAATGACAATACCCAACACGCTAGAGAGATGATAAGAGGATCATAGGAACATGACTATTGGAGTCCAGGTTTTTTCGAGTGAATTCGAGTGTCGCTTTCATCGCCGCGTCCCAACTCCTGACTGCTGGAGCTTCCGTAAACTGTCAATCTGGAGGGTGACCTATAAGCAGAGCAGATGCCCGCCACATCCAACGCAGCAATTTTATGCTGTCATCAGGCCGAAATTGAGAGATAACTTTTGAGGACGCGGTAATAGCACAGGTCAGAGACGTATTTCAGGTATCATTTTAGCAAAAAGTAAAGCATAGTCTGCTGTCACTGGCGCACGTTGCACGATTCAAGTAAACGCACGTTCAATGGCAAGGTGCTCCTAGTAGATTTTCGGTGCGGCTCTTCTGCGAAAATGGCAATGCATTTTTTAATTGCTTTTGTCCGTATTTCAACAAGGTTAGCCGTACCAAATATAAAAAGGCAACGCAGAGTGCAATTAGAATTGCATTACTTTAAACCAGCCCTCCCAGAAAGCTCGAACATGACCAATGCACATTTCACTTGACACAAATTGTACGTTGATCAGTTAAACACGTTGCAAATTTATATTTAAAGTGACGATCCTCTAAGGCCAAATTATTTTTAAGTGCTCAATATTAGAAATGAGATTGTAGGCTAGAATCAAAGAAAACTAGGTTGCACTCGAGGCCATTTTCTTAAATGTCAATCTGAAATGCAGGCACAAGAGCTCAATTGACCACGTAACGTGATGATTAGTATAGTCGCCCGGTGTGTTTTTCCCCCCGTATATTGAGGTGAATACGAGTATAATACCTGGAGATATAAAGTGAGTAAAAAAACTGCCTTCTTTTATTTCTCACCTCTTCTCTGTTTGTGTCAGATATCAGACCATGCAATCGTACTGCATTCGCCAAACATGCCAATAACTAAAAGTATGTCCTCCATTTAAAGCGCACATTTTCTGCTCAGCTAAACTACACGACGCCCGTTACGCTAAAGTATGTGACCCCTAGTAACAGTCCCTTTCCAAAAGTGCGCGCCATCCTGTAGCTGCTGTGACAAATATAGAAGTTCGGCATTGTTTGTGCACGCACTATGTGCTTGTATAGAGACGAGGGCTACGTCACTGTTGTGCGCGAACTGGGGTTCAGTAAAACACGTTGTGTCCAAGAGATATCGATCACCAATGTTCCTTGATGGATTTCTGAAACGAGTCTATTGTGCTCTCCGCGTCATAATGTGCATTATTTATTTCCATCGTACTGTATACATTTTATTATACTCCACAATATACAAATACTACTATTAATTAATCCATTAAACTCCACCGAATAACCGGTTATAACTTCTTAATCGGTGTACAACTGTATCTTGCGTGTCTCACATTCGAAAGGTTCCAAGTTGTCATGTCTCGTACCATATGCTATCTCACTTCTTAAAAAAAAGAAATGTCGCCTGATTCTTCTACAGACTCCAAAGATGGACAGCCAGCTGAGGTGTCGATACTACAAGGGTCAAGATGGCTTCTTTGCACTACAGCCAATCAAGCTCGAAGAAGTTAACCTGAAGCCTTACATCATCGTGATGCATGATGTCATTCAAGACAGAGACATCAAAGAGATGATAGCCTTCGCTGAACCACGGGCAAGAAAAACTCCGAATAATATTTCCTTAAAAAAGTAACACACACACACACACACACACACACACACACACACACACACACACACACACACACACACACACACACACACACCACACACACACACACACACACACACACACCACACACACACACACACACACACACACACCACACACACACACACACACACACACACACACACACACACACGCACGCACGCACGCACGCACGCACGCACGCACGCACGCACGCACGCACGCACGCACGCACGCACGCACGCACGCACACGCACACACACACACACACACACACACACACACACACACACACATAATTTGCTCCCTAGTCACCAAAGGCTTTTATACATGTTACTGCCAAAAATTGATGTTTTGATTTTCAGCGCAGTCCCAACTTGTGGAGCAGTCGTTGGTATTGCGGATGGTTAAAGACAATCTAGGGATCTTGTGTCCAATCCCCACTCCTGCACATTACGGTATAGATGTGCATTGTACTGGGGCTATGTTGTGTGTCCCTACAGTGTGATTTAAGGACTCAACTCCAGGACTGCAGTTGTACTGCACTGGCAAATTTTCTTATCTACAGCGTGTAGCAATGTCGTCACAAAATCGGCCCGACTAACATCCCACTGTGTAAGCATGTAACGACCACTTTGACCTTTTTTATTGATCTCTCGCATATTTTATTGGTCCGATTGCTATAGTCTGGTCGGCAATTCTAGATTGCACACCGCTTTCTTTGTAGTCAAAGACGACATCCATGTTCCCAGTTAAAGGGGTCGCCGTTTAAGAGGCTGTAAACTAGGACGCTGGAGGTAAAGAACCCGAAGTCTCTTTTTTTCTCTACGTGGGTTAAGTTCTCTTGATATGTCTTCAGGTACACCACGGGTGCGCCGTTTGACATCACAGGATTTCAAATTGGCAATGGGCAGTCACGTTGGTCTCTCTTTTCGTTTATTGTCAACATGGGGCAAGCCTGATTATGGCAAGCTTGGTGTGACGATCTCGCAGGCTTCGGATTATAAGAAAATTTTTAATTCGTTCATTTTTGTTACCATCGTCTCTTTTAACCCTAGAGTGTGAACCAACACGGCTTTCCGCATACACACTATGCTCCACGCTGTAGGCTGTCTTGAATCACGGGGTAGTTCTAGCCCCCGTGAAAGTCACAGCTTCCTTTCTAGCCCACCATACCTTCGCCGAGTGGGAAAGAGTGTACCGCGAGGCTAGAAGGACGGGAGTAGATCGGGATCGCGGGTGCAGCGTTGTGGCGCGGCTCGTATTATCACACGGTTACCGTGACACTCACACGGTTAACGTGACACTCTGGTTTCAAGCGTGGAACCGCTCTCTGCTCTGAATACAGGAATACTTTTTCGCTAATCAACACCCATGTAGCACAGTTGTTTGTGACAAAATTTGGTATTTGTCTGGAAATTTATGGCCTTACAAAGTCAAAAGAAGTCAAGGTCAAGACTAACTTCACCATCTTTAGTCATGGGTATGTTGACCCTGACCCGCCATGCAGGCAGTCTTGGATAAGTTACTTGAAAACAAATGATTAATTACAGGTACAGATTGCTTTTCAAAGATATATATATTTAGGTTTCATTGAAAGTTACTTAACATAAAATTAAAGCGTTAAAGTTACATTTACTTCGTCATAGTATCTTGGTTACTTTCATGATACTTTCGTTTTTTTTATTTAACTATGAAGACATTGATGGCAACACAGATTGACTGCAATTTATATTTCCTTGGAACTCTCAGAAAATTCTAATTTCACTTTGTTAGATATATATTATTATATCACACGATATTTTCTAATCAAGCGTTTGCTGCTTCGATACAAGATGAACTAAATAATAAAAATATTTAGTTATTTCTATGCAACGCAGAACAGAATATTTGACCGTGGATCACTGGCGCATTGCCCCTAAGAAGGGGCAAGTCAACCAGAAGACACATCGTCTGTGGCACCGATCGGACAGTGTCTACTGACAGCGTATCGCTTTCGCAAAGAAAGCTGTCGCCGCTTCTGCTGCGGTACCGACGAAAGATACTCTCGTTAGGCTTTAAACAGCTCACCAGGTGTCTACGCGTCGAGTGTTTCCGCAAGGTGGTTCTGTCGCTTGGCTGAAGGGGCATGGGTGTTTGATGGAGCCGGAAAGCGTGAAGACCGGGTGAGCGGGCCACGCACAAAAAGGTCGAAATAAACTAAATGTTAAATGCGCTTTTTCGTGCTATAAAGAAGAAAAAACAGTAGTAGAAAAACATCTGTCTCCGCGCCGGCACTTTGCTCAGACGAAAAAGGTTTTGAGTTCTTGTTTTATCTTGTCGCGTATGAAATAGGCTCAACCTCCGTACACCTATTAAGACTGCGAGTTGGGCTAGCTGCTCGTGATACATATTGGGAAGTACGCCAGAAAATCAAGGAAAGAGAAGAGAGGCACACAGGAAAGGGCGTGTACGCCCTGTCCTGTGTCCCAGAGTGTAGAACCGAAATTTTTATAGGTTCGGGTTCGGGTTTGCGGCTTTTGGTTCAGTTCCCGTTCAGCTCCAAGGAGAAAAAGGAATTCAAAACGGTTCGAACCGGTTCGAACCGATTTGTACCGCTAAATTAAGAATATATTTTTTGCGTTGTTTTGGCAATAATCACTTTTTCCACCGTGAAACGAGTAATTGTATAGCTTTTTACCATTCCTAAAATCAACTTTCATTTTCACGCACAAAAAAAAAAAAGAGCTATTTACTTTCGGCGATACAATAAAAAAAAAGTTAGATTAACACATACAAGGTCGTGTTTCTGCAGCTCAATATATAGTTGTTTACCTCAATCGCATATATTTTACCCGAATCGAAAGGTCATCACGAAGTCTGGTAGGTGGCCTCAAACGTCGTGATTGGTTCAACTTTGCGTGGCAGTATGAAAAGTGGAATCCACATTGTGCTTTTGAACTTAAAAAGTAATTACAGTGCCTGAAATGATGGAATGGCCACCTCTTCGCCATATATATTGTGAAATCTAATTTATAAAACACGCTTCACGACAACAACTGAACTGAAAGCAATCACATTTTCAAAATGACACGAACGTTTTATAACAAGTCCTCGCAGTCTATCATTTATAGAAGCACTGATCGGCAATCACAACGCTTGTTTTCATGACCAAGATTGTTTACATTCAGCATGGCGATGTAGGCGAGTAATCGTGCAGAAAAGAGTGATCCTAATAGTTCACTTCTATCTATACCCACCCTCGTACTCAGATCAAATCTGGCCTAATATAGCGCGTACTCAAAAGAACATTTTCGGCACAGCTTGGCTGTTGATGTTTGTTCTTGATAAGATGCCGGTAAATTCAATTTGCAAATAAGCATCACAGTTGCTAATTGGTGATTTTTCCTTAATTAAACAAAGTAGTATTTTATACTCTATTTGACATTGCAGCTGCTTAATTGGTTACTTTCTGAGGGTCTACGTGCGCAATCATCATAGTTTCGCCACGCGACCCTGTGTACTTTGTTTTCGTCCAGCCCACAGACACATAAAATTGTTTTTCATCACATAAAATAGGCAATTACAGACTTGTTTATGTTTAAGAAGTTAAATAAGTGTCAGAAACACATAATTATCTAAATACACTTCAAATTAGACATTCGTTTAAGGCTCTCCCAACTCACTTTAGACGTGGCTATTGAGGACAAAAATGCAGGAAAGTATGTGCAGATCATATTTTAGATCATTTGAAGGCGCATTTTATTACGACATATATCTTTAAGGTGACCGGCCTTTTATTTGTGTTGTCAAATCTTCAGTCAGTAATTAAATATATTTGTATTATCATCAAGAAGTTTGACTCTATGAAGTTCACATAAGTGCTTGAGACCCACACGGGAGAACTATACTCGAGAATACGCCAGCAGTTGAGTCTTCGGAAACGTGCTTTTTTGTTCGCCGATTGGCAGTGTGAAACACCGGGTCGTGGGGTATGTCAAAAACAACTGTGTGCTCACATAATGAATCTGAAGGCAAATGCACGAAATATGCAGAGATATAATAAATGGTATTCTTCTAAATAATTTTATACATAACGCCTTACTGCAAAAGAAATACATAGAGATGCATGCATTGATATTTCTAATTACACATAAATAGCGCGAAGGACAGACAATATATTTCCATTATAAATCACATTTGGACATTGGCTTGTACGAGCTCGAACCTTCACAAATACTGTCTCGGAAGGCTAATGTTATATTCGGTTTTACGTGCACTTGTTTTGGTCCCTCACTTTACAACTCTGTGCTTTATTAGTCATGCGCGCTCTAACATCTTATATCATTTTACTGTTTGAAAAAATGAACCGCCTCCTGCGTCCCAAGCCACTTCCGGTCACTCCGTCTTTCCAAACCTGTCGAGCTTGCTTATGTCACCAGCGCTGGAAAGCACAAATACTACAAAGACAACAATTTTGAAGATTTAACGAGGGCCTTCGACTGTACAATTTAACGTCTTGAAGGAGGCAGAGTTGGCTTACAAGAATATTTGAAATATTTTAACAGGTCTCGCGCTTCTTCGCTCTTTTGGCATTCATTTGTTGGATTGGTGGTTTAACGTTTCATTGACATTTCAAGCAGCTATGTTAAGGTGGTTTTGTTCATTCTTTTTGTGAACCGTCAAAGACTAGAACACCGCCTGGTGGCGTTTGCCATGAAAAGGGTCTATACTGAACAACTTAACAATCTTGACATACACTTTTGCTGGTGTTGAGAACATCGCACTTCACCAACTGAACTGTTTAACATGCTTTGCACGAGACGTCGTCGCACTATATGCTGGTGGTCATTGTGATTTGTTCTTGCTGAGAAAATCAAATCCGGTGGTGCAAAATGCACGCTGCAAAAGATTCGCGCTCAGTTCAAGCTATGTATTCGAGAGACACAAATTATTCTTGCTTGGTGCAGCACGGCGAGGAACGGCGCGAGCGTCTGGCACAACGATAACTCGCTTTATGGCAAGAGTGCTATTGCAAACCAAATGGGACCACGCTTTCTGATCTCTGCCGAAGATGCAGAGCTGAGAAATTTTTAGAACACAGTATGTTTTTAGAACCCGCCCCCCCTGATCTTCTAAACTCCTTTTTTTTTTTTCGGTGTTATTTCCGAAAATACCTACACTCCTGAGGGACTCTCTCCACCGCTTGGGGGTGTTCCTTCGACAATTATATTTGTGTCCATTACTGCATCTCTTTTATTTTGCACCCAAAAACTGCTATGTTAGAACAAAATACGAAGGTGGTCGAAGATTGGGGAAGAATTTGATAACGACATTTCTGCGAAAATTAAAGCGGCTGTCAACGTTCGGCTCTCCCTCTCAGGCTACTGGGATCATTATTTTAGTGTATTCCTCCCGTACACCCTTGTAGATTTATTTATCATTGGATTAATAATTCCCATTTTGTCCTTTCAATGTTTCTATTCTCAGGGACAACGTTCTGAGACAGTACAGCAACAACGAAAACATGTTTCAGTGCCTCAGTAATGCATGAGTACATGTAAAATAGTAAATGCCACTAAGAGCTAATCCCTTTACAATAAGGAAAGAGGGACATTGAAGACTAATGGTGAATTCCACTCGTAGATCCGGAGCGCTTTCTAAAATCCGCGAGGGAGGCAAAATTCCGCTCCGTGGGACCCGCTCCGAATCGACGAGGCGAAGATAAACTCGCCTTTTTGGAGCGACCTCCCCCACACCCCTCCCCATCGCCTCCCCCTCCGCCATTCAAAATGGCCGCTGCTCGAACTTGACAAGCCCACCCACAGCCCACCAACGCCTGAGCCGACTGATCTTTCCGACGCAGAAATAACTCGCGACACAGGCCGGGCGAAATTATACGAACCACGGCGCTCATGTCGCAAAAAACGAAGACGTCCGCGTTCGGCACCGTCACATACCTTTCGGCCGCGTCGGAGCGGCGGGGCACGGACAGCGATTGCCAGCGGTGGAGTTCAGATTTCTGGTACGACTTTAATAAACACAGAGGTAACAAACCATCACTGGCACGGTCGTTGCCTAATCTCTTCTTGCTTTATTGCACGGGAAAACGCCGGCGGAACGCCGTGTAAAAAGGTAAACAATCATTGGCTGCGGAATGAGCAGGCCTAACCTTGCGTCTGCCTCCGGCTTTCCTGTCGTTCTTCCTCTCACGATCACAGATGTCAGCGCTTACGATTTACCACGCTCCGCAGTCCCGGCTTTGTATCCCTGATCTACGCGAGGTAGAAGCGTTCGAGCCGTCACAATCCCACGTAAACAACCGATGCACCCGAACAGATCCAACTCGACGACCCGTCCGGCCCGCCGACCTCGCCGCGCATGCGCGCTGCCGATTTAGAAGGAAATCACGTGGGTCGCTCTGTCACTTCCGGAGAGATCTGTGAAATCCCGCAGTGCAAGTTCGGCGGAGTTTGAGGCGCTCCGTGGAGCGGGCGTTGCCAGAGATCTACGAGAGGAAGATGACCAGCTCGAGCCAGATCTGCGAGCGGAATATGCGCGCTCCAAATGGAGCGTTTTTGGAGCGCTCGAGATCGGCGAGCGGAATTCACCATAACAGACAGGACAGGCTTTCTACTTTCAAACGTTTACTGGCTCGACTTCGCCTCCTGAAGCTCGACGGGGGCGTCAGGAAAGTTGAGAGGGAGGGTGGTGGGTGAGGGAGGCATGAGCCATGTTGCCCGGCTCGCAGCTACGCGTGCACGGCGTAAGGTGGGCCTCCGCGGTGGTGTCAAGCGCATTTCCGGCCTCATCTACGAAGAGACCCGCGGCGTCCTCAAGGTCTCTGCTTTGTGTCAATGGACACGTCGCCGTTACACGCAGGCCCGAGTGTCGACGGTGCCCTCTTGGGGAAAGGAGGGAGGAGGGGGGAAGGGCGCGGAGAAGAGGAAGAGGAGAAGATGCGCCGGCGGTGCTCTCTTGGGGAAGGGAAGGGGGGGAGGGGAATGCGCGGAGAAGAGAAGGAGCAGAAGAGAAGGGAATTCGGACTTTTTTTATATCTTTGGAGGAGCCCTCTCGCCCCGCAGGAAGCGAATCTCTCCATCGGAAAGATCGGAAAGTCAAAAGCTTGTCTTGTCTGCTTGTCTTCAATGTCCTTCTTTCCTTATCGTAAATTAGAAACCAACACGCTCAACCATCTACAGCTAATCCGTGACGTTGGTAACTTGTAAAAACACCCATTTGTTTTCTTATCCGCTCAATGGCAAACGCAGAAAAAATAAAGGAAACAGCTTTCCCTTCCTCAACTCGCTGTTAGAACAGGTGGCCACGTGATCTGACGCTAATTATATACCGTCAGAATTCATCATAGTCATGCATGGGGTTGGCTAAGAGTAAAGCATAGGTTGAGCTTTCGACAATTGTCAGAGTTCGGCTATTCTCATCTTTGAACAATATCCATTACCCCAATGTTTGGCGGTGCTGATTGTCATAAACCCGAGTACTCAACTCGCGCTCATGATAATCGAGTACGTCACGGTGTCACGTGACTCGCGGTGAGAAGTCGGGATGTCATGTTACGTCATGGTGTCCACAATGCTTATAAATCTAGTCACAATTTAAGTCGACTTGACGCACAAAGTCACGTGACTACGTCACGGGCCACGTGACGTTACATTACTTGACAGCAAGTCTTGAGCACCATGATATCACGCGACCACGCGACACATGATTTATCATAGTGCCAATACAAAAGCATCACGAAAACCACAAATTTCTCATACATTGCAATTCGGTATATGACAATTTGATCACTACGTAGAAATAGAGCTGTCAATTTTTATTTCTCAAACATGCATTTTGTAATAAAAAAAATACCTTGAACCGTTTTGAACCGGTTACCGATACATTGTTTCTGGCTCCATTCCGGTTTAGTTCCAAGATGGCGGCGAAAATTTCGGTTCGGTTCAGTTTCGGTTCGGCTAAAAATACCGGTTCAGTTCTGGTTTTCTGTTCGGTTCCGGTTCGACACTCTGCTGTGTACTTCTCTTTTTTGTCGTTTTTTTTTGGCGTGCTTCCTACATGATATCGAACACGCTATAGTGTTCACAAAATAGGGTCTTCTTTTGCGAAAAAATATATATTTTTGCAGATAAGTTTTAGTTACTTTTTCAAAAAAAGCTATATAGGTTATCGTTACAGTTACTTAAAAATGTGTCGAGTTACAGTTCAAAGTTAGCAAAAAAAGTAACAAGTTACTGTATCGGGATACTACCCAAGACTACATACAAGTGCCAAAGATAGGTTTTACTGCTAGTGGTTTGGCTCTCATCTGGCATATTTGGGCCAAAATTTCCAAACAATTCAGTGCCAGTATTCTGCTTCCCTTCTTTATGGTCGGTTTTCACGTGGCAACCTTGTTCCTTAATTGACAAACAAGTGCCAGGTTTAGGCTTCACATCTGGTTCTTCGGTTTATACGTGGCACCATTGGCTCAAGTCTTGTGCAATTGGCAATGATGTAGCGAGCCCAACAAAACGCCATTTAATCACCAAAGTACTCCGCTGTTAACTAAGGTCTTGGAGCACAACCGTGTTAGGTCCAAGCTAGCTTCTGGTAGTGCCAGACTTGTGCCAAGTTCGACATTTCTCTGGCATGCTACCTGGGAGTGTTTATTGTGTGTGCTTGTGTGTATGTATGTATGCATGTATGTATGCATGTATGCATGTATGCATCCATTCATGCATGTATGTACGTATGCATGCATGCATGCACGTACGTACGTACGTACGTACGTACGTACCTACGTACGTATGTATGTATGTATTGTCTTTGTTCGTGTGCCTGTGTGTTCGCGTGCGTGTGTGTCCGCGTGTCTGTATACGTGCGTGTGTGTGTGGGCGTGTTTTATAATGGGTTTGGTCTGTAGTGGGTTCGAAAATAAACCGGAAAGTTGTACGGCAAAAAAATCATGAGCCTTTCCACACTCTGAAGGTGGATGACCAGCGAAGCTGTTTAGCACGCGACACAGACGAGACAAAGAATTTTGTACAAAGGTACGAACACATTTATTGTCTTAATCTGTAGTTATCAAGCACGTGCATGTGGTCAATGACAACACTTGTAGCGCACG
Source organism: Ixodes persulcatus (assembly GCA_013358835.2). Classification (NCBI taxonomy): domain Eukaryota; kingdom Metazoa; phylum Arthropoda; class Arachnida; order Ixodida; family Ixodidae; genus Ixodes; species Ixodes persulcatus. The sequence continues at coordinate 27,410 of JABSTQ010000433.1, forward strand.
GGTCCGCTTTGCAGGATCCCGCACATTGACGATGTTGGTCAAGTCGTTGTCGAACCACAGCCGATCACACACCCTACAACTACACCCAAACTGTCTGTCCAGAAAGTTTGAATTTAGCGCCTGCTCCATTAAAGTTGTCCGATTTCGCAGCATGTTACCTGCGTCTTTGAAATGCGTTCTGAGCCCTGCGACGTTCGTCGTCTTGTCTGGTTTGCTGCATTCGCTTGGCGTTGTGTGGACAATCTTCATCGGTGGTGTTTGCCGCCCGCCGCCGCCGCTGACATTTTCGTTCCCGTTCCCGCCGTTGCTCTTCGTAAACAAGTTGCTCTTTGGGAGTCCAAACTATGCGCGGCCTCCCCATTACGACGAGAGAAGAGAAGGGAAATTGAAAATGGAGAACAGCAATTTGCCTTTCTGGTTTTTATGTACATTCGCGCGGACGATTATCGCCGCCCCGAGGAGCCGAAGGAAACTAGATACGCGCGACGGTACCGCCACCCGGGAGAGCAGAAGGAAACTAGGCACGCAAGCGCTTGGAGCGACGACAAAGAAATGGAGCTGCGAGTTTTCGTTGACGTACATAATAAATACACGGAAACCTAGCCATTAACAAAAATGGAAGTCATATTAACGAACGCTGTAGCGAAAAAGTGAAAGTAAAAACGTATTATAGTTATTTGCGTTATGCAAGTGAAAAGTTATTGTAGAGCTACCCAGTGATACCGGCAAATATCTCGTCTCATGGGTCTTGTATATGTTACTTTTTTCGCTTACTCTTGTTTTTTTTTTGTTTTTTTTTTCATTACAGCTGCAACGATCTCTAACGTACACCAGTGGCAGTGCGCCTACCCCATTGCGAACCAGCTCACAGTAATATTGCCCTGATCCATAACTTCGATAACATAATAACAATATAAATAATAATAAAATATTAATCTCCCATCCCTTTCCACTTTATGAGAGTGAACGCTAGAGAGGAGGCGACCTTCTCTCCAGCGTTCGCTCTGCTCAACTGGAAATGGGTGGGAGGACTTCTTTCGGTATTCTTACCCTTTCTCTGACTATAGGATTTATATGATTAACACCCCCTTGATGAACATGCATCTCTTTATGAGTCAAACAGTAAATCAAAGGTGCTCAAAATAAATCAAAAATCAAATAATAATCATCTTATTCAACGCGCATTCATAAACATAATGCCAATACGGGACCGTCCAAGTCAAATCAGGCTTGTGGGACTACAGACTCCTAGGCAGAAAGATAAATTCGATATGATTACTCACAGTATGTGACAAAACCACAATATCACAAAATCCCAAGCATAAAAACACAAAACATCACATGAAACAAAAATAAAAATAAAATTCTTTCTCTCTCGAAATGGACCTTAGCCAGCACAATTGAGATCTTGATTTTCGCCCTGACTCTGTATTATACAAGTTTTGCTGTGGCTCTTTGAATGTCTTTGGTATTTAAAATAACAATGATAGTAATATTTTTAACGAGAAAAGTATTATAAATAATAACAATAAATATATCGTTTGCTTTTTATGTCTATTCGATCAAAGCAAAATGAAATATCCAATACATTGCACTACACCGTTATTTTAAAATATTTTCGTGGGAAGCCTTCCTATATCTTACATTTCAAAAATATATGCGCAGGGAAAGTGAGGGAGAGGAGAAGACAAGAGCGTTTGATGACGTCAAGACGCCGAGCTCTGGTTGGAATGATTCGTGGGTAGACCGAACGCTAGCTGCCTTCGTCTCCACTGCACTCGTCGTAGGCGTTTGGATGCGAAGGCCAGACGCCGGACGCCGGCGTTTCATGTTGTAACGCGTTGGGCGTGTGCAGTGGAGACAAAGGCAGGTAGCTTTCCGTCTGCCCCCTAATCCTTCCAACCAGAGCTCGGCTTTCTGTCGTCCGCGAGCTCTTGCCTCCTCCTCTCCCTCTCTTTCTCGGTGCGTAGGTTCCTAATTTTTATCGAAACCCAAGTCAGCTTTTGGTGTGCTGCATTTCCGTCTCCAGTCTGGTTAGGTAATTCTTTGCTGCACTTCCGAGTTGTTTCCTTATTCGGGTCAGCCAGCAGTCGGCTGATCTGAATTAGGATTCAGACAACGTTCAGCCGTACGCTGTAGATTTTATTTCAGATGCCGCGCTGCCGTTTTGTTTTTCTTTTATTTACACAGGATGTTGATTCGCACTAAGTGGTGACACTCAACTGGTTGTTGTCCCGATTGACAACTTACTACTATCCTGGTGGTTTTAATAAGAGCCTTCTTACTTCCAAAAGCTAAAAAATAGGGCAATGTTTTGTTCACGTTAATTCGGCAGCGCAGTGTGCAATAATTTGAACATGTTGTAATACAGTGGTATAGGGTAGCTCGGTAAGCAATGAGCGTCTTATCTGACAAATCTCTGATTGCTAGATATGCTCAAAATCACGAGACATCGATCTAACACGATGCTTCAAGATAAAGGATATATACTAACTTCATCTAATTGAGGTCGCGTTTCGCTCAAACTTTACTCCTGGTTTTTATGACGCCAAATGACTTTTGACAAAGTGATAGCACCTGATGTGACTAGCTTTTGTTATACATGATGTCAAATCAGCATATCGGTATGCCAACCGTTTTTTGCCTGTTTTGTTTTTAATATACAACTTGAGGGCCAATTGCTCAAGCACCGAGGGCGACTTGACTAAACTGCGAACTCTGAATAGTCGTGAACGTTGTAGTTATACACGAAGAATGTGACACAATGTCTGTCTGACCACGCCAAGTTTCACGTACTAAGAAATGGAAACTTAAAATGAAAATGAGGCAGTGAAATAGATGCGATGCATGAGAAACTAGAGAATGCGAAACTTTTCTTCGTTACCATGGAGCCTTCTAACACAAAAGGACGAACAACATAAATCCGCCTGCTTTTGTGGAGTGTATTATATTCATACTATCTTTCCGCTCATTACCTCCTATTGTCACAGAAAGCTTTAAGTTATGATGGGCCTATAGCTTATCATATTCCTTTTTCTTGCATGGACATTGGTTCCTCGGCGCTCTTATCGGCATATGCTGCAATCTGAATGGTTGCGGAGGTATTATAATATACTCGGCACATCGCCACTCCCTGCGTTTATTTAAGCTGTCAGTGGAGCCGGACACTGAAACCTCTAAGGCGTTTCAAGCAGATAAGAGTGCAATTTAGAAAATTAAAGCTGCACCTATTTGAACGTTAAACATTCTGCGTGCTTCAAAAGGTTTTTTTTTGTTGTTTTTTTTTTGCGACATCTTTTCTGACAGAGCTTGGCTGCGGGATGATGGAGCACCGATCGCATACAAAATGAATTGGTATCTGCGGGCTCTCGTGGGAATGGGCACCTCGAGGTCCTATTACGAAGCGGAATCATACCAGGTGAGAAAATATCGCTCCTTATGCAAGACGGCTCGGAGTGTACCGTAGGCGCCCGAATACTATTGGAAACGGCACACATTTGTGGCGTGAACGAATAAAAAAAAAGCTTGCTCTGGCTCGTGATGGTGAACTGGCGTTATGTGAAAAAAGCTTCAATGGTAAATTTAGAACATGTTACGAAATCAAACAAATAGATAAACGACAGATAGAAAACAGACGAGAAGGCGAGAGTATATAGAGAGGTGAAGATGGTTATTAGAAAATGTTGTCACTGTCTTTGTCTGTTCATTTTGTAGCCAGTGCTCCCTCTGGTCTTCACTCCGTTTCACCTTCGGGTCAATCGGGCCAATCAGGCAGTGTCGAAAACGCACCATCATGGTGTGTTTTGCGTTTATGTGCGTGGTCTTTAATCGCCGAATCAATCAAAAGTAGAAAGAGCCTGGTGACTTGCACTTTTGACGGTGCTTGATTGGTTGCATTACCTCGTAGCGTCGGCTGCGTCTGGACTTAAACTGAAACCACGTATATCAGCAGCGCGTTTTATTCGACATTGGTCATCGCTATGCCAAGCGCAGGTTCGTCTGCTTCTTGCGTAGGGACTGCGATGATGTAAGGACGCCGAGCTCTTATTCACGGATTAAAAAAAAATAGTTGATAGACCTCAAGGCATCTAGCATCAAAGCCAATCAGAGCTCGGCGTCAGTATGACGTCACTGTAACTCCAGCGCAAGAAGCGGACGATTTTCTCTCCGCATAGGCTCTTCTCGTCAGGAGATTCTCAGTATCACCCTTCAGCCAAGAAGAGTGCGTCATCACTCGATAAGGATTAAATTAAAAAATTTCTGAAACGAGAAGTTTGAACATAATACGCCATGTTCTGAGTTTCTTATGCTGTCATTGCCTACCATATATGTTTCACCACGAGTCAGAAAGCAGGCAACGTTACAAATCGATTGAGTCCATCAAGCAGTAACAAAAGCGCAACGTCGCGATGTTCGTCGTTGCCGTTCCTGTTCCACCACCACATTATGAAATCAAGCTCTGTGAATATTCCTTGACAGTACACTTTTGTTTTGCGTATTTGCGTTAGATTGTCTTCTAGATGTTTGGACGACGGTCTGACTTACGTGAAACGAAATATGGAATCTCCGATGACGCGTGCTTTAGTTGTGCGTTTGGTGAATTGCCAATAAAGACCTTTTTTTGAAGCTTCATCGATCAACATTGGTGGCAGCCATTACTCGAGCACGAACTGCGTGATTGGATTCGAGATCTCGGCGAACGCTGACGTCATCACTCGTGTCCCATACATGCTGAGAGTGCGTGCCCGAACAATGGCGGATTCAGATAACTGGCGCTGAAGTTACTAGATAGTGCGCCGTTTTGCAAAAGGTTTTATTGCACTGCAAAAGTTGTTTATTGCAAAAGGGTTTATTGCATTCTCATGTCGCCAAAAATAGGTGGTTGAGAACCATTAAAAAGGGACCTTAAAAAAATAGGACTTTACATTCCAACGATCTCTTTACTCGAATATGCGCGCTAAACTTTGCCACCGAAGCAGTTTTGTGCCGCACGTAAATTCCCAGTCATGAAGCTTGAAACCGACCTTGAACACGAATACATATCTCGCATCTCGCGTGCAGTAGCTGGGGTCGTCATTCGTTTATTTACTAAAGCCGTACCTTTGTGGACCACAGAGTATGACAGGTAAAAGCATGTAAGCTATCAAGCACGAAAATTAACATTATTGAACCCAGGATTAATGGGACATGTTCGCACATATAGTTACTATAGTCAAGTGTCTATCTTTTTGTAAGAATAAGTGTTAATTGGCGCGCAAAAAGGGTTTAAGTTTGACTGATCGCGTCATCTGTCATCGACTGAATGATCTATGATATCTGCAGTCCGAACTACGATACATGTATTAAAATAGCCTAATCACGTATTACAGCCCTCGTAGCGACCTAGCCGTCGAACGGAAAACAAAGCTATCAAAAGCTTGCTTCTTTTCAAGGTCGCTCTTGTGACAGGTGTTACACTCAGGATTATTGTTTTGAATGTCTGTCCGCAACGTCCAGCGTAAAATATATTAAAATTTCTTTAGGAACTAGGGGTGCACACTGTTATGCTCGCCAGTGCCGGAGAAACCTTTTCAAGATATAAGACTTCGCTAATCTTCAAAGATTAAGCTTTCTTGCTTTCTAACTCGACCCACTTTGTGCCAATGGCAGCTGGCCAACTATGGCGTTGGAGGGCAGTACTTGCCGCACAACGACTACATTCAAGACGAATTACACGCCAACGTAAGTAGTCTAACGTTCCTTCGGCTCCGGTTGCTACACTTCGCTTCACTTTGAGCTCGAACGGAGGAGGCAATCGACCAAATGTTTAAGGCCACGGCACTCGTTTCTTAGTGGCTTTACTATCAACTAACTAAACCAATCACACGCACATAAAATATAAGCCAAGATCTAGCCGCATTCACTCTGCATAGTTTAGTCCAAAGAAGCAAACGAACAAAGGCCATGAGGGCCATGACTATGCACTTTTGGCCCTGCTTGATGATGATGATGATGATGATGATGCTCGTGGCTATCCGCTTTGAAACGGTTGGTCACGTATGTCGTGTCCATGTGGCTTTCACTTTCCACGCTTTTCACTACTTTTCCACCAATTTTCTAGTTGTCGCTTCGTGACGTCGCCAGACCATCTATCTGTGGTGCTCTCGTGATCTGTCCATGGACGGAAGCCCAATGCTTGTGGTAGCAATGGTAGCACTGGGGCCGCTGCCGCTGGTGGACCGATTGCCGCTTGTGCGACTGCCGCACTTTGTCTGCAGCCCGGCTCGTTTTGTTTTGGCTAGGCCCCTGGTTGTGCACGCGCCGCGAATCATCCCATTCTGGTGTCGGGCCGGTGCAGTGCAGAACTAGGTGCGTGATGGTTTCGTCTTCTTGACCGCAGGCCCCGCACTGCACTGATTCTATTGCCGGATCGAGCCGCTGCCGATATAGTCATGTGCACAGCGCTCCTGCTCGGGCCTCAAACAGGAGACGGCTGCCTAGACTGTTATCATAGTAGGCCTCCGGTCCAATTGTGTCCTTGTGAGCGCTATAAATTTGGAGTGAGGATTTCTTGTTCGCCTATGAAATCATATGCGAAATGCACAACGCCATCTAGTGGGGTGCCGAAGAACAAGTTCCGTGTCAACACTCAGCTTCAACGCTGGCAAAGGCCAGGGTGCGAAGGCGTAGTTCTGAAAGAATCCTTCGCTCGCACAAGTACTCGCGCAGAGAAATCGCTTTCAAAAACCAGGGGTGCTATGTTGCGCTTTTTGGACTCCCAGGAGACTTGGAAGAAGGAAGTGACGTCAACGACTAGAGCAAACGCAGATTGGTTGTTGACAGAAGAAAACAAAATCAACATCCAATCTGCATTTGCTGCGTTGTTGACGTCACTTCCTTCTCCCTAGTCTCCTGGGAGTCCAAAAAGCGCAACATAGCCCCTCTGATTCCCACGCCCGTGCCTTCGCCGGCACTCGAGGCAAAATTTCGAGCTGAAGTGTACGTCCTCTGCCATGTCGGTTGTGGCGAGAAACCAGCGAATGGCGGGGCGACGAGCACGTAGATGAGCAAGAAGAGCGTAAAACAATACTGACCCTCAGCTCGCCGGGGGGGGGGGGGGGGGGGGGGGGGTGAGGATCGAAGACGGAAAGTAGTAAGGCGCCGATCGTTACCGACAACACTACAAAATGGACAAACGGCAGAGGGACCTCGATGCAACAAAGATGGCTGCGCACAGAGTGTTGCCAGGCGCTAGAACAATTTCGCATATGGTCTTTTTTTTTTTTTTTTTCGTCGGTTTCGGTCGGATGTAGTGTCCGACCGCACACCTTTTAAAGAAACAATAAAAGGAAAGAAAAAAAAGTTTCTTTTTAAAGCTTAGATGCGGCATTTTCTTTTTTTCCTTTTTTTTTTCTCACGAAAAAGTAAATTTAGTCGGAGAAATATTTACACTGTTGGACGCAATTTAGGTGGAGGTAGTTCTCCCTACAGGAGCCTACTTGACTTCGTTCCATTTCTTGGCTGTAATTGGTTGCAGAGATGAATGCCGTGTGGACTGGTCGTGAATTGTTTCACCCTTCGACAATAGTATTGTTATCGACACTATGTTTATGTTTCGGAAACAAATAAGCTAGAAAGAGTCATAATTGTTTTCAAAATATCCCCGCATTGCGTTTCAGCTTGTTTCAAACGATAACGAACATGGTTGTCTGCGTTTGCAGTGCGCTTAACGAGCCTAGCTCGTTGAGCTCGTTTATTTTTATGAGTGTGAGTCATTTTGCGTTCACCGAGCTGTTTAGAGGTGGATAACCTCAACCGACCTCGTCTGCAGGAAACAACTGTCGAAAGTATACGCCTTCGGAAGCGTGGTGCCGGAGCTTGGGTTCGTATACGGGACCAGGGATTTCCCCGGACCCCCCCTAGGGGGGGTTTAGACCCCCCCTCGTTTTTCCGAAGGCACCCCCTTAATTCACAACGACTCCTATATTCGCAATGCCCCCCCCCTTTAACCCCCCCCCCCAAAAAAAAAAAAAAAAAAAAAATTAGACACCCCCCCTGATTTCAATTCCTGGGGAAATCCCTCTACGGGACTGGCCTAGGCTTATAGCGTCCCACGTCAACTATGTTTCTCGATCTCGCGTCACTTGTTCGTTGGCGCGAGTTAATTTTGACTCATAATGTCGGTTTCCGTAAAAGCGGCCCCGGTGCTCTGTGAATTATTCAACCGTTATGATTGCGACCATGGTTCCAATACCCAGAAGGTACCTACTTGCGAGCCATTTTGGCTCGAGGCAACCGGGCGCTCAGATCACATCAAGTTAGTTTAGTTATGTTCCCATCATTTTGCTTCGAAAGGCAAGTAACTCTCAAGTTTTGCAGTGCACCTGGCCTGACAAAGTGAATATTAGTGCGCAGATCTTAGGCCCATTTTCCGGCTTAAGCAGCGAAGCCGTCGCTGCCGGCGTAACCGCGCGTTGCATTATACACGTTTCCCATAATGACGGTACACGTGACGTCACGTGTACCGTCATTTTCCGCTTTATTTAGCGGGAAAGTTTTACCCTCGTTACGTCACACGTGACGCCACTGAACCCGTGAGAATTTTTTCGCTAAATTTAGCAGGAAAATTTGCCGGATAAATTTAGCGGAACAATTTCCCCGCAAACTTTAGCACGAAACTTTCCCGCCAAATTTAGTGGAAAAGTTTGCCTCCGTGACATCTCACGTGACCCTCCCCTCCGTACCCTCTCCTCCTCCTCAAGAGCTGCGCTCTAATTCGGTATTACAGAGAATTGTATTCGTATTTCATTCTTTTTATTTCTACGTCAAGTTTTAATTGTGCGTCATGAAGCTCACTCGCCTTGTTCGCGGATGCCATCCAAAGAATATTACGAGTACATAAAAGCTGAAATAACTGCAAATTGTTTTTGTTGCGTTGTTTAGTACTCTTGGTATCTTTTTACCGCACATCGACGGACGCTTAGAGACGCTGATATTAGACCGTTGCCTGTGCATGATGGAACGCTAGAACAGCGCTTTCATCGTCGTGTCTTGCAAGCGTTGCAGTAGTTTTTAGACGGGGCAGAATAGCATACGGACGAAAGCGAAAACGGACGCCGAAGCGCAGCTTTCGTGTCCGCGTCTCACGGGCATTGCAGACGACGATAAACGGTGGTGAAATAGCAGACGATACCGGAGGCTGCCGCGCGTCTACTCGAACGACTAGCAGGCAGTGTCAGACGCCAGACTAGACGCACTGTCGCGAAAGGGAGACAATAGGCTACTGAGCGTGTTTGACCGAGCAGCCAAGCCAATATAGTAGTAAAGAATGGCGCCCCAGATCTGTGGGCGGGACTTAGAGCGAGCTGTGACCTCCACCTAAATTGCGTCTAGCGGCGTACATAGTGTACGATTTTTTTTTGTTGGAAAAATTAAAACAAAAGGTCTCAGATAAGCTTAATTTTTTTTCATTGCATGTTTGTTTAATTGAGAGAGCTGTGCTCCTGCTTGTGATTTTGTGTGTGTACCTCCTTCGTTCGGCTTTTCATGTGTGAATGTAACAAACTTTCTAACCTGGTGCCTTGAACGCGTCTCTGCTGGTGTGTTTACCGCCTCATAAAAAGTAGCCCCTCAAATTCTGCCTAGTAACCTCGGAGAAGTGTCATGCTGTCGCCGATCGCGATCTGGTGTCAGAGCAGCGTTGGTGTACATGTACGTCGCAGACGCCTGTTCTGCTTGACAGTCATCGGAAGCTTCAGTACAGTCACAGGTTGAGACCCCATGACGACAGCGACACATGCGTTCACTCGAACTTTTTGCCGCTACTTCTAGCGTCATCCACTAGGATTGCGACATTCGACCACGTGACAGGCAGGCTTCCGTGGACTCGTGGCCACTTCAAGACTACTTGTGATGGAAGGGCGGGATGAGGCGCTGAACACACGAGTCGAAGACGCGTTCAAGACACCGTTCTCTTCTCCGCAAAAAATATTGGTTGTTTATACGTTTTTAGCCATGACTCATATACAAGCTCTCACTATTTGAAGACAAACGTTGTCTTCAAAGATGTAATAGGTTTAATAGATTTTGCCGTCTTCAGGCAGTGCACAAAATACCACACAATCTACCTTCATCCTCACCATAGGTTAGCACAAGAGACCACTCGTTGTTACTTTTTCAGGCGTCCGAATATTACTTTCATCATAAAGCAGGCGACAGAGTAGCCACGCTTATGATCTACGTAAGTGAGCCTCTTTTTGTTTCTCTCAGACACTTGGTAGCGTTATTTCCCGTAGAATATTTTCTAAATGTTAATTCACGATCAACTTTTTATTGTTTTATTGCAATGTATACATCGCTCTGGAGTGCACAACCTCTGCTATCATAAGTAAAATAGATGTACAGGTGTTTTAAGTATAAAAGAAAAGCTCTGAAAAAAAAAAGACACGTTCATAGTACTTGTCATTTTTTACGTTTTCTGTTCGTTCTGTGGAGGTATCGGTGGCCGAGCATGTTGACGCACCGCAGCTCGGAGCACGTGATGCAAAAACTCGCGCTGCAGAACCACGGAGATCCCGGGTTCAGTCCCCACCCGAGCCCGTTTCATTGTTGATGAGCATCGTACCGACACGTGGTCGTGTGTGACTATACTGCGTGATGTACGTTAAAGACTTCAGACTAGCAGTGGAGTGGTACTGCAGTGGCTAAATCTCTCACTACAGCAGAGACACCAGACACCCACTGGAGCTGACCAATGTTACTAGACTGGGATCAATTTGGGAACTCGAGCGGCATTCAGCGAAGGAGCGCGGACCGCTGCGAAAGCTGGCGAAACAGTGGCGCTGCCGTGACCGTGAGATCGGTTCTCTCCGCCGTGCAGCGTGAAACGCTCCACCAGATCCGATGCGAATCCTCCGCTATTGTGCACCAGTTTTGAAAGGATCAACTGGTCTCGAGATGTAAATCCACCTTTTTTATAAATTGCAGGTTAAAAAGAATTGTGCAGAGAACGTACGTTCTCAGCACAGTCCTCTCGAAGTCACTGTAGTAACGCAATATTTTAATGACTCGCAATCCGGTCCCATTTCATGTAGTCTCAACGCAATTTTAATGCATTCACAAATAAAACTTTTTAAAAACTATTTAAAAGGGTAGATATGTGAGGTCTCCGCATAAGACCCGTCGAGAAACGAGACTTCTATGAAAAGCCACATTCTTCACCGTTTGTCTTACGTATGCATAAACCTGACTTTATTGGAGCAAGCTTACACAGCCTAGATATTCAAAGTAACTTACATAGCATGAGCAACGCTTCGATCGGTGGGGGACTTTCGTTTGCTGCTTTCTGTGGTTGGCTTTAAAGAGATGTGCGGGGACGTTAGGGAACAGACATGGCACAGCATCTTTTATAAACGGCCATTGGCCCCTCGTCTTCAAAACCGTCTGTCGATTGATATGCGAGTAATGACGATTAATGCCGTTTATGAGGCGTGCCCGGTGCGATAGCCGATAGCGCAGCAGGTCGGCATGCTTCTTCATTGATTGGAGAACGACTAAAATTTCCCGGCTGCAGAAAAGAACACTTACGAGCCTTTGATGAGCCACCAATGAGACGAGCGAAAACACAAAGAACAACGACGACACCGAGACATCGCCGATAGTCGATCCTAGGACGACCACAGCGCCGTCTTTCTCGCGCTCTATGAAATGGCGACACGCCGGGAAGCGAGTTTCTAAGCTGACCCCCTCTAGTAACGGTGGGGCTGAGTAACGTTCCGATGGCAATACATACAGACAAGACAACCTTGTTCCTTTCGTGGAGATGTGCAAGCTGCCATTTCACAGTCGGCCTATTGCCGTCGGTGGCGTGTAAGGTGTAAGCCACTCGTTTTTCTGCGACGCCACGGCTGGTTGCAGTGTTTTCGCCATTAAGACATAATACGTTCTTCCTTCTTACCAAGTTTTGTATTGCTATCTATTGCCGAGGAGATCAAACTGTAAGGGGCACTTTGTCCAGCTTGTTTTCCACATCGCTCGGTGTTTACCCAACGCAAAGCCTGTGGACTGATATATTTACGTCATCTTCTTTGATCGATCTCGGATTACAGAATACACTAAAACAATCCTGTCTTGAAAGGTTATTCGACGCCCCCCAAAACTCTTTCAGCTCGTGAAGTTCAATTTCGTCTCAAACGCTATCGCTCCCTGGCGCACTCGAAAGGCAACTGAGGGATGAAAAACTATTTCGCATAAACAATGAGCTTAAAGGGATTGCCCGGTAAAATGTTGTCTTTCAGCGCAAGTAATTAAATTTTAAACAGAACCCAACTGCTCAGATTGCACTCTCAAAACACACGGCGTTTTCGTTAGCAACAGCGAAAGCTCTGGCGCAACATCATGCAAAGAAAGCCATGACAGCTCTTGAATGTTGTCTCAGTAAAATACCTTCTTTCTAAGAAAGGCAGGATACACGGTATTGAGGGAAGCCCAATTCATCTATGATGATATCATTTCACATCATCAACAATGTTGTTCAATACCGGTAATAAGTCAACGCCAGCACCTCTGACGTTATCATTCCTGATGTGACGTGACGACAAGACCAGCCATGCATACTTGCGTAATTTGGCGTGAAGTTTCGTATCGATGTTCAAATTTGATTTACCGAATTTTGGGGCGTCTTTTAATGAAAGAAATGTCACATCTGAATATATTGATGTTCTCTCT
>JABSTQ010000434.1:0-80765 GCA_013358835.2 Ixodes persulcatus
CTTTCCTCTGAGCTACTAAATTTTTTTTTCCTGTTTATATATTGGCCACAAACACGCGCACACACACACACATACGTACAGTTGAAAAATGTGGAAAAAAAAAACCCAAGTCAGCCACTTGGTGGCTAACACGATTGGGTTAAAATCTTTTCAGACACACTATTCATTCAGAATTGGCAACCAATCAGGACGTTCAGACATTGCTCGAATGACTTCCCGGATATATGCTACACAAACTTTCTCTTGCGGGGCGCGCATTAACATCCGCATGGCGTACACTCATTCTGGTCTTTCACAGACTGTGGAGGCCGCGAAGCATACACATGTTTTAAGAGACACCATTCTCGTTCTCGACATGTAAGAAACGGATGCCTTGTGCAGTTAGAGGAAGGTCTTTTTTCAGCGTACGCTGAAGGATGTCCCAGTAGAATACGGCGTCCCAACATTCTATGAAGACCTGTTCGATCGACTCAGTTTTTTTTCCATACGATGCAATTTATAGACCACGGTACAAAAATGCCTTTGTCCTTCAGCCAAGGTTTGACTGGCTGAACGCCACTATGCAATTGAAAGAAAACGACTTCACGGATGGTTTGACCGGCATTTTCTTAACTCTTTTTAGCCCATCTTGCCCCTCGCCCTCGCAGTACAATGAGCTGTAGAGGGGCACTGGTAACAAAACACCCACTAAATCTTTATACAGTCTTTTCCGAGTGACTGAACTGAGCTATTCTAAAGAAAAACGTACCTTTAGCATTTGAAATGAAAGAACAACTTCACGCATAAAGCCTTGAACACTAGAGCACAATAGGTTACTGGACGAAACAACAAATTCCGGCAACGCATTTTGTAATCGCACCTTCTGCACACTACGCAAGAATACGTCATTCTGGTCGCGTAAAAACATAAACCTAGACACAATGTGCCGAATAAACAGGTGGGACAATTCAGGCCACCACTTTGAACAGCGCGAAACAAATTTGTACGGGTAAACGCTTCCAGACTGAACCCCAGGTGAAGACTGCAAAAACTCTGTGCAACTTTTGAAGGCTAAGGCGCGACATAGTAATAACCTGGAGTATATACCACACTTTTGCTACTAAAAATAAATTACATACTGTAGCACGCGCAAACATAGACAAATCCCGACCTTTCCAATTCTCCGCCTTTTCTCTCACTCTCACCGTCGCTTCGTTCCACATTTGGGTGCTATCTAAGCTCGAGTTGCACACCAAGATACTCCACAGGCACGGACGTCCACTGAATATTCAGAAAGATATCCGGCGCTGTGTCCCAGCTGTCCCCCCCCTCCCTGGCTACGTGCCTGGTAGAATCACTTGCAAGAATCATTTCTCCACGGCTCCACCAACCCGCTGGTTTCTGCGGCGTAAGGCATCCCCCTTTTTCAAAATAAATAAATAAATAAAATAAAATAAAACAATAACAGGTGATTGCCAGCGTAACGTTGCTGTCCTAGCCTGAAACGTTTTGCTTTAAAATACGTTAGTGTCATTTATTCTGCTGAGTCGCAAAAGCGCGCCGCATGGTCACTCACGCACTTGCGTATGCCGCCACTTCCGCATGGGAACTTACCAGTAGTTATTAAAATGACCACAAGAGGCGCTGATGGCGCGAGAGACGGTGTCGACTGTCGAGTGGAGCGGACGTGTTTGCGGCGTCTTTTTCGAAGGCGTGCGAAGCTTAGTGTATTTGACGTTTCTTTCGTAGATTTTGTTCTAGCGTACATGAAATAGGTCGCATATGGGTGATTTCAGATAAGATCGACCAAAGGGTGGCTGGTCGACATTTTTAAATCAACTGATGTTTTTATATGCCATTGTCTAGTGTCTGGTATAAACGAATCCACACTTAGTTTTGTCCAGAAAAAAAAATTTGGGGACAGGAAAAATTGTAAAGCATGAAGAGGCGGACAGTTGCATTAACGCACACTGACGGAGGGGGCATTTTGAAAGTGAATAACTAAAAGGATAATGTTAGAAGAATTCTAATACTTTTTAAAAACAAACTATGGATACAGCTTGCTTGTAATATAAAGTAATAATATTTAGGTAAATTTTATTTAATTTTCTAAAAATTGTCAAACATGCCTGCTCGAACGACAAACGCCAAAATTTGGAGGCCTGTATCTCCATGAAATAATTTAATCATTATCATATAATTTGCAGGTAGTATTTTAATTATATATGTCTATTAGTTAAAAATAAATATGGTATTTAAGTGATACGATAGTCGGGATATATTTAGGCAAACATGGGAAAAAAATCAAACAACGAAAAATTCCGATGCAAATAAAAAAAAAACACCACCTTCGATTTTTTTAAAATTTGGGTACCCTGTCATACTCTATTTCGGCATTCATTTCTATTAAAACATGTTGCATCATTTTATTGAGAAAGAAGATACAGCTCCCCAAAGTAGGGTCCTTTTTCAAAGCCCACACGTAGCAGTGCCCTATACGAGAAGTGACTCTGAGTTCCAGTTTCAGGAAACTAACACACATCTTTCATATATTTTTATTCATATGAGGTCACTGACAGCTAGAGCAATCGGTCACACACTAAAATTGAGGAGGAACTACCGTGTACAAAGAGCTATCATATTACGAACTAGTGATCCGAGAAAAGATCCTGCAGGCCATCGGTCACTGGGAACTTTGTTTACTTTATTTTCCTACGGCACTATATGCTCCTCTCTCTTGCCCTCTATCTCCATCTCTCTCTTTTATATATATACCTAACGTATATCTACAATAAAAACATATTCAAGCATTCTCTTTCTGCGTGATAGTGTTCTGTGGCTATCAACAATCATTTCCTTGCGAAGATCACAATTATGGCGCAATAGTTGGCGGAAGTAGCAGGCGACACTCGTCGCTAATTCTGGCAAAACAGCCGATACAAGCTTTTTTCGCATTTCCCCGCTCGCTGTCAAGGATGACTCGCTTCAACCAGATAAATATGACCGCCGATGCCTGTTTACCGAGCAGCCGTGCCTGTCGCCATCCCACTCGCTGGCTTCGCGGGCGATATCAGGCACAAAGAGGCACACCGACAGAGAGCAGAACCCCCAAATACTGGAGCCCCGCCTAAATACAATAGAGCGTAAACACTGTCGCCATGTTAACCTAGGAAAGGTTAACATGGCGACAGTGTTTACGTTTTAGGTAAGGAAAGGCATGGCGTGTGGTATGAGCCGGATCCTCACACAAGGTGCAAGGTGAGCCCTGAGAACCTGTCTGCTGCCCTAGAGTACTTCACGAAAGACGAGCTACAATGTTCGCGCCAAGGTCCCAACCAGAAGGACGTGATCTCAGTCATGCTCCACGTGGAGATAACGGTTGTGCCAAAGCGCTTCCTGACACGCTCAATCCGAGAGGCCTTTCGTGTATACAGAGACAAGCATCCTGATTCCGGCGTTGGGCTAACGAAACTTTATTCCTTGTGCCCTAGATGGGTCAAATGTATTCCACACCAGGAAGTGTGCATTTGTGTGCGCTGCGCCAATTATTACCTTTGTATTGCCGCTGTAGAGAACGTTACGGGCTCAACATTCAACACTGGTGAAATGAACTCAGCATTTCTGTGCGACCCACTAACAAGTCTGTGTTTTTAAGGAGACTATGATCACTGCCCAAAAGGCCAGTCTGTTACGCTCGAAGAACTTCATATCCATAACCATATCAGAAAAACGCAAGATAAAGCGATCTACGATCAAAAGCAGCTGCATGCAACGCGAAAGCATTATCTTTCATTTTGACTTTGCTGAAAACTGGACTATCGTGCTTCCTGACAAAGTTAAAGCGTACCACTGAAGAAAAAAAAGTTACGATATTTACATGTGTAGTGACGACAAGAAAATCTACAAACAGCGTTGCTATCATCAGTGAGGACCTGCGTGACGACGTCGCTCTCACGTGCTTGGCTGTAGAAAAGGTGAAAGAGTGGGTTGGAGACAACTTTGCGGTATACTCCCACGTGACGTACGTGAGTGACGGGGCCACCAGTCATTTTAAGAATTGCTACCTGCTTCACCAGTTTGCACAGAGAGATTGCCCCCAAGCCCAGTGCTCATTTTCTGCATCTGGACATGTTAAAATGCATGCGACAGAGTTGGCGGACTCGTGAAGCACCAGACCACGCTGAACAACCTGAGAGAATGTTCAATAAACGCAATTCAGACGGCCCAGACAATGGTGAGCGTTCTATTTGAGAAACTGGGTACATCTTGCGTATCTGGACGAAAATAAGCTTGTTCGGTATCGTCAACAAAAAAAAAGAAGAAGAATGGTTGACGGTGCGCGATTTTCCTGGTATTCATTCTTGGCACGCGTGGCGGCTGTGCAAGTCATCAACAGAAGGAACCTGTGACATATATGTAGAACGGACAGTCGAATTTTGTTAGAAGAAACTTTATTAAATGGGTACATCGAGTAAAGCCTTAGTGTAAAGTGCCGAATTTGATGCCCCAAGGACTGCTCATTTCGAATGCCGGGTTATCTTATTTATCACAGTTTTCTTCGCGGGGTATTTAACCTACTGCTTTACGTGGTGATAGCTTATTGAATCTTTATCCGATCACCATATGAGATTCACGAATCGTTATCCTCGCGCGGGATAAAATATCTCGGCTTGCCGCGATCCATTCGTACACCGAGAGTATCGAAGCTCTTACAGTCCGGCGCTGTGGCACACCTCACCTGAAATGGTTTGTCCCCGGAAATACATAACTAACCTAAACAATTTTAGTATTGTATCTTTATTTTTGTATGTGGAAGTAAAGTTGTTTCTTTGTTTTTTTAATATAAATTGTACCGGAAAGTAAAACTTCACACTACATCATCTTTTCACGAATCACTAGTCTCTAATATGGTACCTCTTTGTACGCTGTATGTAAAATGCTGTATATAGTTTCTCCTCACTTTTAGTGTGGGATCGATTGCTCTATACTTCGTTTCAGCTTCGGTCCGAACGCAGCCGATGTTATGAGCCGAAGGGCCAATCAAACAGCGCAAAAAAGCGCAACGTCATGGCGTGCTCTCTGTGCTTGATAGGACCAGCCGGCGTAGGAGCACGCACAGAGAGACGGCGAATAGCGGCTTGTCCTATCAACTGCAGGGAGCACGCCACGACGTTGCGCCTCTTTCGCTGTTTGATTGGCCCTTCGGCTCTAACATCGGCCGCGCTCGGACCGAAGCTGAAACGAAGTATAGTTGTCAGTGACCTCATATGAATAAAAATATATGAAAGATGTGTGTTAGTTTCCTGAAACTGGAACTCAGAGTCACTTCTCGTATAGGGCACTGCTACGTGTAGGCTTTGAAAAAGGACCCTGCTTTGGGGAGCTGTATCTTCTTTCTCAATAAAATGATGCAACATGTTTTAATAGAAATGAATGCCGAAATAGAGTATGACAGGGTACCCAAATTTAAAAAAAAATCGAAGGTGGTGTTTTTTTTTTTATTTGCATCGGAAATTTTCGTTGTTTGATTTTTTTCCCATGTTTGCCTAAATATATCCCGACTAAAGTATCACTCAAATACCTTATTTATTTTTTAGATAATAGACATATATAAGTAAAATACTACCTGCAAATTATATGATAATGATTAAATTATTTCATGAGATACAGGCCTCCAAATTTTGGCGTTTGTCGTTCGAGCAGGCATGTTTGACAATTTTTAGAAAATTTAATAAATTTACACAAATATTATTACTTTATATTACAAGCAAGCTGTACCCATAGTTTGTGTTTAAAAAGTATTAGAATTCTTCTAACATTATCCTTTTAGTTATTCACTTTCAAACGTGCCCCCTCCGTCAGTGCGCGTTAATGCAAATGTCCACCTCTTCATGCTTTACGATTTTTCCTGTCCCCAAATTGTTTTTCTGGACAAAACTAAGTGTGGATTCGTGTATACCAGACACTAGACAATGGCATATAAAAACATCAGTTGATTTAAAAATGTCGACCAGCCACCCTTTGGTCGATCTTATCTGAAATCCCCCATATATATTTAGGAAGCGCTAGGATAGGAAGTTAGGCTTTTTTAGGCTGCCTTAGCCACTAGCTAGTAGCAACTAAAGTAGGGCTTCGCTCTGACTTTTGGTGGGCATTTTTTTAGCGTGCATGAAGTAGTTTGCATAGATTTTATAACCGCTAAAATTGAAATTTTGGTTAGTTTAAGTCACTGGGAGACCACTAGTAATGGAAGATAACTTTGCAAAAAATTTTGAGCAGTTTTCTTTTTTTTTTGCGGGCTTTTCTTGTTTAACCTGGGTTGAGGTAGATAGGAGCAATGGTTCGGCGCAGGAAACCCTATAAAGGGGGTGACGACCCAGTGTCGTGTGGTGAGTGCATGCGGTGGGTGCATCGAGATTAGACAGATTTTGAGAAGCTAGCGGAGGCGGAGGAGAGTAGTTTGGTGAGCCGAAACCGCGAGAGGGTTGCGAAGGGATTTTAGTTGATAGAAGGGGGGTGCGCAGCTAGGGTTGAGGAAGTCAAGCGGGAGCTTAAAGCAGAGCGAGAGGAGCGGGTGGTCCTGGAGACTCAAGTTGTGGTGTTAGTTAAGAGGAAGGAACTTAAGGTAGAGTTTCAGGAGCTCATCAGTGAATGGGAAAGGAAGGCGGAGCGCATGGTAGGCGAGCATAGCGAGGAGCGGGTAGAGCTTGAGAGACAGGTGGAAGAGCTCAGGAAGGGGGAAGCGTGGAAGCTTGAGATGGAGGCTGGGTTGGACCAGCTGAGGAGAGAGGTGACAGCGAAAGTAGCGGAAAGGGCAGTCTCAGAGGAAGGAAGCGCTAGTGAACAGAAGGAAGTCAGCGGGACGGAAGGTTCTCCTCAGTGCCGTAGTGGCGCAGGTTACCAGCGGAGCAGTAAAGGATGCGGTGGTAAACCGGCAGACAGAAGTGAGGTAGCGCAGATAGCTGGAGGGAGTCAGCTACAGGGCAGGGACGGTGGAAATGGGAGTGAAGACAGGCAGCTGGAGCCTAAGAGGGTACTGGTGCTACGAGACTCGAACGTAACAAGGGCTAGAAAGGGTCTACTGGCAAGGGGAAAAGGGGACGTGACGGTAAACGCAGTGGCCCAATCAGGAAAGTGCATCGTAGACGCAATGGCCAAAGCTAAGGAAGCGCTCTGGGGTAACACGGAGGGAGAGAACCTAGCATTAGTGCATGCGGGAGTCAATGATGTGTCAAAGGGAAGGGGCCAGAACGTGGGCAGACACGTAGAGGTTGGGGTACGTAAGCTGGGGTAGTTCTCTGAGAGGGTGCATGTGCAAATATGCACTATACCAGGGGTCTGGCGGCAGTCTTTTCAGACAGAGAAGCGGGTGGTGGAATCTATCCGGGTGACTAGGGGATCAGTCAAGGACTTCGGTACGGCGTATTGTAAGTGAACCGGGTGGTGTATGAGGCTCACTCCTTCCTTTTGCATGGTGCTTTCGCTACAGGGGAGCCCCAGGTAACACGATAGGGGATAGGATTGGACGTCATGGCGTAGATTTTTTTTTTGTGGGGGCGGGGGGGGGGAGGGGGGGGGGGGGGGTCCGGCCTCTAAGGAATCCGGTGCAGATGAAGTTGAACTAGAAGAAATACCAAGGAGTAAGCAACATAGAAAGTGTAAAAGCAAGAGACTTAGGTGCGCAGGTAGAGCAGATATAGCATACATACACATGCAAGGAGGTAGGAACAGGTTAAAAGGGGAAGATGATAGAAGAGACACTAAGACAGGAGGATTTAATGGTATATGGGTTAGCTGAAACGCATCTTAGAGACGCGGAGCAACCCCTTTGCGATCCTGATTACGCATGGAAACAATGCAATAGAACGGAGGTTAGGAGAAAAGAAGGCGGGATTGAAGCGTTTTAAAAAAAATATGCAATTTGGCATACAATAGGAGAAGAATGCGCTGAATATTTTTGGCTAAAAGGGGCTTTGGCAGGGGAACAGTTCCTTCTTGGATTTGGGTACCTCTGGACAGGAGTAAATGCTAAAGAGGAGAATATTAAAATGGTAGAGTGCATTGTAAAATCCATTATTGAACTAGGAGAAAATCACGAAGTAATTATCCTAGGGGACGTGAATGCCCTTTTAGAGGACCTAGATGGGTACACAGATTTAACAGGAAACATGCTACTGGAGATGTGTGAAAAACACGACTTATGTTTATGCAATCCCGGTGAGAAGTGCCAGGGGGTAATAACATGGGAAACGGGTAGTTTACATTTTACGATAGACCACGCACTGACGTCAAATAGAATGTATAGCAGGCTAGAGAAAATGAAAATAGATGAAGAGGGTTAAGAAGCCTCCGTAGTGAACACATACGAATTAGGTTGAGCTTTACAAGGGAATCAAACGCAAGGACAGAGCAACACATACAACCAGAAAAAAATTTATACTGGAAGCAGTTGGAAATAGTCGTCAAGCAAACAGTTTCTGGGGATACTCAAACAAATTGGAGTTACGCAAGGCTAATAAAGCTATTCGAACAAGAGTTGTCTAAAGTATGCAATAAAAGATGAGGAAAACGAAGGCGCAAACCGAAGAGCTGGTGGGATGATGACGTAATGAAGACAATAGAGAAACGCCAAGGAGCTTCCAGAGAGCATAGATATTCTGATTGCAATGGGGAACCGTAAAGTGAGGTAAACGAAAAGTGGGATAGACTCATTAAAATTAGACGGGAGGCATCCTCTTGAGATTAATGAAAAATTCAGAGGGAGGGGTCGCAGTGGCTGCCTAAAGCAGATAGAAAAGAGAGAAAGGCAGCCAAGAAGTCTTTGAACCACTTGAATTCACTAAGTCATAAGGCAAATTTAGAAGTGTATAATCATACCTGAGGGTATAAGCAACTTGGAAAGGGTGAGGCACTGCAATATATAGTAACAGTAATGACGGACAAGTTCAAGCAGCAAAGATATATAGGAAACGCCTCACCAGCGAAAGATAGTTCGAGTACTGATGTTGAGACTATCGGACAAAAAGAATGGGAAAGGACAAAACGAAGAGTTTCAACGGGTACATCAACAGATGCAGAGGCTATACTTATAAAGTTGATAAGGAAGCGTCAAGGAAAGCAGTAAGCAGCATTATCATGAAGGGAACTGCCCCAGAAAAAATGGAGGCTAAGCAGAATAAGTTTAATATACAAAGGAAAGGGGGACAAATTTGACATAAGTAGCTATCGTCCTATAACAGTAACATCAGTACTGTACTGGCCGGCAATGCAGGTCATCAAGGAGAGATTACAGGCATGGTAGAAAATGAGAATGTAGGAGAGCCACAAAATGGGTCTCGAAAAGAAAGGAGTTTGGAGGACAATTTATTTTCATTAACATCTAGGCAGAAGAAAAGGAACGTAGATCATTCTCGTTAGTATTTTTAAATATAAAGGGGGCTTATAAGAAAGTCATTCAAGGAAATTTGTAGAACATGATGAGGAGCTTAAATGTATACGAGGGAATTTTGACATTTTTAAGGAATATTTACAAAGACAACATGGTACTGATAACATGGGAAGGAAAATACTAATAACATGGGATTTGCAGCCAAGTGTGCCAGAGTACTAAACGTGTCAATATTCTCTCGCAGGAACCCCGGCTATTCTTGCGCGGCAAGAGCTGTCTCCCTCTAGACAGCGTTCTGTCTGTCACGCACTTCGTCATTTCAAGAATCACCACGCAAGCACGGAGCGCCGGTGGCCGTCATCGTCAAGACAGCTGGTCAACACGTCATCAACACGTGACCACATCAGTGGACTACAAAAAAGATCGGCACAAGCATCGCCTCGGGATTTGCTGCCAAGTGTGCCAGAGCACTAAACGTGTCAATAATCTCTCGCAGGTGCGTACACTTCAGTATTTGTAATACATTTTAAGTTTCCTTGTGGCCGCAAATCCTACCAGTGTGTACCAATGTGTGTTTACATCGCAATCTACCGAATTCGTATCGGAAGCTTTTCAATGTGCTCGAGAAGAAAGTCTCGTCAGTTACCGCCGAAGCAGTTGAATATCTCCTGTTCAGGAATGTTCAGCCACTTCAAACGTTTTGCTGTTCTTACAGTTCTTTTGCTGTTACTTGCGTCAGCCGTGAAAAAATAGACAAACTGCAAAAAGCAATTCATAGCCTAATAGCAGCCAGGAACCAAAACCAGAGGGCAATTCTATTGGCAAGCTGAATGAAATTAGCAAGGACACTGCCGACGTGGGCAGCCGTGTGGCTAGTTTAGGGGCCGGAGTTACTAAAATCGGGCAAATAAAAGAAAATTGGGTTTGTGTCACCGCAACGCTTGATCTTGTGGAGCTGGAGTCTGCGAATGCGCATGAGCAGCTGCTTTGGACGACATGAATGACCAGATGCGCAGGACCAATCTGATATTTGGCGGTCTGCCTGAACGCGAAAATGAGACCTGGAATGACACCGAACAACTGGTATAAAATTTCATCAAAGATAATTCCACGCCAAACCTTGGCGAAATTGAAAGAGCACATCGTCTTGGGCTTAAACGTGTCGGTTCGAGCCGTCCCATTATTGTCAGTCAGATTCCTCAGTTTTAAAAACAAAGATAATGTACTCCGGAATGCTTCAAAACTAAGACTTACACCATCTTCCCGAGGGGAACCATGGGGTGATGCGGAGCATCGTGTTGGTTGCGAGGAAAGAGTCAGTTGCGTGCTGACGTCGAGAGATGGCGCCACCGACTGCCCTAGCGTTACCCCCTACGCGAGCCTTCGTCGCGGCTCGCGGCAGAGAAACTTGGAACGCTCGCCGCTCGCCGTTTATTTTTTTTTTCACACTTGAAGGAGAGGAGACTAGAGGAGGAGAGTTGCGCGTGCGCGCGCGGTGTGAGGAGAAGCGAACGCACGCGCAGTGCACGCAGCTGGTAGAGAGAGAGAGCGGAGAGAGTAACGCGCAGCTGTTGGAGAGAGGGAAGGAGGAGAGTTGCGCGTGCGTAGTTCGAGTGCCGACTACAACGCCGACGCCGCGGGACATAGACCCGAGCAAGAGATGCTCCGCATCTAAAAGATGTATCTCCCAGGGTGTGGAAGTCGGAGGACTTCTCTCCACAAGTGCGTTTAGGGTAAAAAAAGCTGTTAGAGTTTGCCACTCGGTTTAGGGAGCAGCATGTTAGATACAAGCTGTCATTTGATAAATTGCATGTCGGCAGGGAAATATACGTGTGTGATAGTGTTGCTGAAACCATCATTTCAATTCAAAGGCCACGTAAAGTTCCCCTTGCAGACGACTCACAACCCCGGAATGGGCGCAAACCTTCTGTTGAACACTTTTTTTTTGTAGTAAATTTTCGTAGCCTGCTTTTTAAACAGGTAGAATTGGAATGCATGCCTCTTGCGAACCAGACGTTATCGTAGGAACTGGAACGTGGTTGACATCATGCGCAGACGATAAGGAGCTGACATTGAGCAAAGATTACAATGTATACTGAAAAGATCGCCTTAGCGCAAGGGGTGGCGGTGTACTTATTGCTATATAAAGTCCGATCTAAAATGTATAGTAATATCGTCCGAGTCCTTGCTCGAAACCCTGTGGGTACGTCTTCAGCTGGGTTATCCTATAGATTATTAATTGGTTCTTGTTATCGGCCGCCAAATTAAAATATAAGTGACTTTCAAGACGCCATGTATAGCTCTTTGGGGACTTAACAGGATCCTACCCAAATGATGATCTAATATTAGCAGGTGGTTTTAATTTCCCCGGAATTGACCGGCTGACTCTCAGCCCGCCCACGCAGTGTTCAAATCCCGCTCAGTACAATGATTTTCTTGCCTTGGTAGGCTGTTTCAGATTGCATCAACTTGTAAACTCCCTTACCCGCGATGATGCGATTTTAGATATATTTCTTGTTAACAATAGGAACCATGTAAAATGTTCCCGACTTCATTAGCGATCATGCAATTGTCCACGCTCAAACAACATTTTCTTTTGGAAACCGAGAAAATAATCGCAAGCAAATTTTTAATCATGCCAGGTGAATATTGATGCTATGAATTTGTCGCTGGATCTTTTAAAAAGAAGATTTTATACACCATTATTTAGATCGTTCAGTAAAATAAAATTGGACTCTAATTAAACATGAATTTCACAAATCAGTCTCAATCAATATTCCAAAAATTACTGTTAGATCAGACTCGCTATTGCCATGGTTCACAAATGCATTAAAGCGTATGTTAAACAAAAAAAAAAGGAAAGGCTCTTTCACAGGCGCAAAAAGAACTAACAGGGACGGTGACTGGTCAAAAAATATATAAAAGTCTTTGGTCAAAAAATATTAAAAAAAAACGAAAAAAAAGCGACAAAGGAATTTTTTGGAGATAAATTGTCACAGCTATTAATGAACGATCCCCGCAAATTTCGGAAAATTGTAATTTCTAGTTAAACACAATGTAGTCCACTGTTTACAAACCAGGAGGGTGAGTGCCTAGGCGACAGTGATCCGGGAAATATGTTGAACAGATTGTTTTCGACAGTATTTACACAGAAGAAATTCCCTCTTCCTTCGCCCCCACGGTTCCACTTTGTGCGCATGTCTCCACTTTCATTTACTAGCAGTGGCATAGCCAAAATTATTGATAAGCTCCCGTCCCACTTCCTGCGGGTGACGATGCAATATCTTCAAAAATACTAAAAATGGTAAATAATTCCGCTTCTGTTCTTTTCTTTCTACTTTTTCAACAAAGTCTTGACACAGGTATCGTCCAGACAGACTGGAATTTCTCTATCGTTTAACCAATTTTCAAATCGGGCATAAAATCCGACCCCTGCAACTACCGTCCTATATCCCTTGCGAGCGTCCCGTGCAAAGTAATGGAACATGTAGTTTTTTCAGCTATCATAGATCACCTCGACAGGAATGACTACGTTTTTCCGAATCAGCATGGCTTCAGACAAAACTACTCATGTAATACTAAGCTCTTCGAATTTATTACTGATCTGCACTTCAACACCCATGATGGCACCCAGACTGACGCCATCTTCATCGACTTCGCTAAGGCATTCGATACAGTTTCGCATTGTCGCTTACTACTAAAGCTTCCACATCTTCAAATAGACCCTTTGATAGACCCTTTCCGGACTTCGGTCTGGCCACTTTGATCACTATCATCATCATCTGAAAAATGGCATATGTGCTATACTAATGGCGACCTTCTGTTTACTGATGAATGAAGAAGTTGAAAATGCTCGTAAGAAGATGATTCGAGGCCTATACATTCTCGACGTTAGCGCGACGTGAAGCAGGAACTGGATGCGAGAGCTGCGTAAGCGCTCATTTCTAACTCGGGCCCAGTCAATCTGTTAGTAGCCCACACTCGGCTTCAAAGCCCCTTGATGTATAGAATTTTATCAAGGCGTCTATGTGGGCTGGCGGTTCGTTCTGACTGGTTGCATCTTTTTCGCCATCGAAACTGAGAGAGATTGAAAAAGAACTGAACAGTGAAGAGCACATTCTCGTTTACCGTTGACTTGCAGACCACAGGTTAATTGCCGCCATTAGTACTGTAAAACCTAAACTGCCATTTGAGTCACCAGATGGCACTGAATTCCGGAAAGGGTCTATTGTAGACTGGATAGCAGCCTTTTTACGTGGCAGAACGCAGTCAGTGAGATTAAATAACACACTTTCATCCCAATGTCCCGTCACATCAGGTGTCCCACAGGGTAGCGTAATAGGACCCCTCCTATTCCTGATATACATCAACGACCTTCCATGAGTCTTAACGTTCACCATTAGGTTATTTGGGGACGACTGCGTCTTATATCGGAAAATTGCCAACTTCGATGATAGTCTCGCCCTACAGGATGCTCTTGACGAAATTGGCACATGGTGCGTGGAATGGCAACGCAACATGAATACTACAAAATGTCGGCAAATAATATCACCAAAAAGTCGAATGTGGAATCAATCTAATACAACCTTCTTTCTCTTGAACTTGATGTTGCGACGTCATATAAATATTTAGGCATTCGCATTACTCACAATTTAACTTGGAACGAACACATCAATCATGTCATACAGGGGTCATCGAAGAAACTTGGCTTTCTAAAGCGTACATTGCACCAGGCACCCCAGGGTACGCGTCTGCTTGCCTATACACGAACTCATCTCTGGTACGTCACGGCGCGGTGGTGGCGCGTCGGTCCCACTTCCAGACTGGGGCTATGGGCAGAAGTCCCCATGCTAGACGTGTATTCCTGCGTTGTTTTGAAAGGAACCAGACAAAAACCTGCCTTCTCGTCAAAACACCGCGGCTGGGGCCGTACCAAAAGAGTCGAGAAAGGTTTGAATGTCAGTTTTCACGTGCTCGGTTCGTCCGAGAATCTGGATATGTGCCGTGAAAAGGGAAAAGCAGACGCCGTCGGACAACGATTGCTTGGGCGGGAAGCACTTTGGGTTGAATTCACGGATACTTGTGGTCATCAGATTTATTTGTTTTGTTCCAACATGAACGCCAGAAAACCGTCAAGTTGTGCGGACCACTTGCGGACTACGTTCAGTGAGTCTTCAAGTTCAAACGGCCGCCTGATCGTTCGCACTGTCGTCTGCTCTTTCAAACGTTTTATCGTCTGCTCTCTTAAGGGCCAAACACATGCGCGTCCAAACTGTCCGATTTCGCGTGCGAACCGCCGGAACGACCTTCGAGGGCGAGGGTTTTCGTCGCACCGGAGGCTACGAAAACCCTCGCTCTCGAAGGTCGTTCCGGCGGTTCGCACGCGAAATCGGACAGTTTGGACGCGCATGTGTTTGGCCCTTTAGACGACGCCGGCCCGTAGACCAAATGTTGGCCCGGTACTTGCGATAAGAAGTAAGCGCAGGCCTCAAAAGACTTAAGTTTGAAGGTTGGTAAGCAGGCTCGATGCAAACAGTAGATACAAGGAGATGTTGATCATTGTTACCAGTGACCATCACCGACTTGTTATGCCTGATTCACTTGGTTCGATTCTGCTTGCGATTTTCAGTATCGACGTCGACCATCTCAGCTACGGTTTACGCTTTTGCAGCCCGAGCGGCGTCGCGACTGAAAATTGCGAGCGAAATCTCATCATGCGCATCAGGCTTTAGCGTACATACAGCGGCGTCCACGCGGAATGAATCGCCACATGTCACATTATTCACGCGAAGTTTTGAGGTGTAACGAGCCTCGGTAATTTCGCTGATACCGCTCAAGTAGTCAGACATCGCATGGAAGACGTAGAATCAACAATTCGAGCGCGAAAAAGGGCAGGGGGACTCACACCGACGCGGACAACATCGCATTTCAATGGTTTGTTTATGGGTGACGGCGAGCTTCTTGCCCACACCCCCATCGCGCATGCGCGGCGCCGGTGGCGTCCGCTAGGGGCGCTCCGGTTTGTTTGTAAACATGAGTTGGTGTATAAAACTATCGTACTCCCCAAGCTTCAATACGCAAATGTAATCTCGAATCCGCATCAAAATTACATGGTCAAAAGTCTTGAAGCACTGCAAAACAAAGCCGCGCAATTTATCTCTGGAAATTATTCGTCTCATACCAGCGCTACGTGCACAAAACAAAATATCGGTTTATCTTCTCCAGAGATGCGAAGAAAGAGTTCTCGTTTGTGTTTTTTTTCATCGTCTTTATTACAGTGCTTCCACCTTCAAACAGTCACTATGTAGACCCGCAGTTCATATCTCAGCCATAATTGATAACGCACAGAAAGTGGAACCTTATACAGCTCGTACTAATCTTCTTTTTTTTATCCCCGTTGTTATTGTGCATTTCCGACTGGAACACCCTGCCAGAATCCTTTACAACCGAACAAGATGAGGTGTTGTTTAAAAAGAAGCGCGTAGATATGTTTTTAAATGTACTCCAAAACTCGGAATCATTGAGTGTGACCAATAATGTTGTGCTATGTCTGGACCAGCCAAAGTAAATTTCTGACGCGATATTTGTTTCTGTTGCTTTTCATAGATTTTCCCTCTTAGATTTACCATAGGCTTTTTGACTTTTGAGCTTAAAAAAATTGCAATCTTGATTATGCTTGAATGTGAACTTTGTTGCTCTGTTGTTCTTTTTTTTATTTATAGAGCTATTTTTTATTGTGTGCTTTTTCCTCCATTGTAAAATCCTCGCTCATGAATTGCATCCGTAAGGATTTCTTTGAGCTAAATAAATGAAATGGGAAGGAAAATAGAACAAACGCAATTGAGATAAAACAAGGTCTTAGACAGGGATGCCCTTTGTCGCCATTGTTGATTATTTTGTATCTCCAAGGATTAGAAAAAAGTAAAGAAAAAACAATGTTGGGTTGGACCTTTCATACGAAAGGCAAGGTCAAAAGATCAGACAGTCATTACCAGGTTTGATGTATGCGGATGACCTAGTGCTAATGACCAATAGCAACGTAGAGCTTTAGTCCTAATGAACGTATGTGTCGCATAGGGCCACAGGTTAGGCTTAGAATTCAGTAGAGATAAATCAGCAGTCATGGTGTTCAATGATGAAGGAATTCCGGCGCTAAAGATTCAAGGGTTAGAGGTTGATCGAGTCGATAAATACAAGTATCTAGGAGTATGGACTAATAAGGGTACAGAATACCTCAATGAACATGCAAAATCTGTAACTGGTAAGGGCAACAGAAATGCAAATGTAATGAAAAATAGAGCACTGCGAACTAAAACAGGTATGAGGTGATGATTGGCTCTGGGACCACATGAAGAAACACCGAACCAAGATGTACAAGGCGAATGGGATGGTTCTTATTCGAGGGCAGGGAAGCTAGCAGTAGATATAAGCTTGAAGAGTTCTTAGCTATTTATATACACATGAGGGCCGTCGACACAAAATGGAGAAAGCGGACTAGAGAGCTTAGATCTAAATATATGGGCAATAACAGGGAGGCGTATGAGAAAACAAAGAATAAGAAGAAAGTTAAAAAAACTGGGAGGAAAATATGGGAAGCAGGCATGCAGACTAAATCGGCCTTGGAAATTTACAGATCGTCTAAGTGGGACATTTCTAAGGAGCCCATCTTCGACAATTCAAAGGGGAGCTCCTTATTGTTTGAGGCGTTGACGGGAGTGTTGCGGACTAAGACACATAGAGCTAGATATGAGGAAGTAGATAC
Source organism: Ixodes persulcatus (assembly GCA_013358835.2). Classification (NCBI taxonomy): domain Eukaryota; kingdom Metazoa; phylum Arthropoda; class Arachnida; order Ixodida; family Ixodidae; genus Ixodes; species Ixodes persulcatus. The sequence goes on from JABSTQ010000434.1 coordinate 17,130, forward strand.
GGTACGTGGAGATTGTGGAGAGGAGAAGGAGACGTCTGAGCGCTTGATACTTTACTGTGAGGGGCTTCACCTTGTAGTAGCTGAGGAGGCGACTAACATTTAGGAAGTGCTCTGGGATTTAGGAATAGTTAGAGAAAAATAGACATGGGGAAGATGGAGATAAACAAGACGAGATTATCCGACTGGTGGCATATGTCGAGGGCACCCGGTTGTATAGAGGCGCCTCCGTCGTACGGATTGTGTATAGCTTTTAGGAATAAATATCTAGATATATACCCGTATGATAAATACACGCTAAAAATGGCTAGGTGGCGCAAGTCGCTGCCTAATTCTAAGGGTTCAGCCTTATCCATCCATCTATCCAACGGTGGCGCCATAGCGGCACGCATGGAGCGTATTACCAAGGTATTACGGCCAATTTTAACTGACAGCAAGTAGACAAGAACCGTTTTCTTCATTTTGTTTTCTTTTTCACGTTGTTTGCGCGCACCACAAGATTATAAAAGTGAAGACTTCGCCGAGCTTCCTTCCTCTACAAAATCGGAACAAAAGCAGAACTTTCCGCATGAATATCTGACCTCAGTTTTGGAATCAGCTTGTTTCCCGTCATCTTGTCGTCGTATTGAAGACGATTGTGGTGTCCGAGGAATGTGTTCCTTGTGCACACTGGCTGTAGTTTGGACGGTGTCGTACGCAGTTGCTCGTCGCAAGCTGATGCTTGTCCTCGTCGATTGAATATGTTATTCTCGTTTACATAGAACACAAATAAACGCCGCATTGATAACCTTTTTTAGAGGGGTACGTACATTTTGTTTATTTCTTGAGTGGACTTCTTTCTTGCAGCGGGGACGAAGTTAGAACCGCATAGACACGGGTCGAAATAGAGGAACCATCTTGGACAGCTACGCGATCACGCTAAAGGCGCAAACGACAGTGCGCTCTGCAGCCGGCGAAGCGGAGAAAACGCTCACTCCAGTAACTGCGCTCAAACGTTCACAAAACGTCATTCGATCAAGATGTGTCCGCTGAGCAGGAAGCAGTGAGAATGTCAAAGAACTGATCTGACTCTACAGGGTCAGATCGAACCCAAAGACAACGCCAGGCTTCGAGTGCATTCATTCCAAATATCGTGCCGAATATCACATTTAGAAATCCATCTGAAGTAAGGCAATGTGAACGGAAAGCTTATTTTACACAATTTACGGCATTTATTAATCTCTGACGTCGTTGTATTTCCCACGGCCTCGATTGGAACCTGCGGAGCTTCACGCCTGCTAAGCTTCCGGGGTTACGACAGTCCGGTACGCAACGGTGCCTACAGCTTCGACGTTTGCTCTTCTGCGACATCCGATAACAATGTTAGGAATAAAAGACTAATAACGCATGAATCAACACCTTCAAAGTGATGCGTGAACAGCCCCATGAGCAAGCAGGCTGGCGAAAGGGCCTTCTCAGTGTTGCGCTGTGTCACACCAAACGTGATTGCCCCGAGGCTCACAACATGGCGCTCCGGTCCAAACAAACCTAGATAGGCTACGTTTACATGGATGCGACAGCAGCGCATCGGATCCAGTTAGCGACTCGGATCCACTTCAACCACTACGTTTACATAGATTCGGATCGACCAGTAGTGGCACCTCGTGTCGAAGGATCACAACGCAAACCTCGTGACCTTCAGATTGTTTCCGAGGTGTCCGGTTTGCCTAGCGGCATGCAAAGCAAAGCTCCCGTAATCCCTCGCTCGAACACTCGATCGGATCGGATAAGATCCGATCCGATCCGATCCGATCCGAGTTGTTTACATGGGCCGATTCGATTCGTTAACTGGATCCGATGCGCTGCAGTCGCATCCATGTAAACGTAGCCTATGATCTCGCCGCCGTAACGCCCCCCTCCTGAGTGAGCCAATCAGTTTGCGGCGCAGAGCGAGAGGCTTGAGCACATGCGCGTGAACTCCCGGCTGCTCCCTATCTGTGCTGCTCCCAGCTGAGCGGGGAGGGCCGCCATTTTCATTCGTTCGCCCGGTGGTATGCATGGGATCGACATCCAAATTTTGGTTCTTTCCATTAGTCTGGCAGGCTGTGGCTTAAAAGCCACAGCCTGCCAGAGGAGCCTGCTGTAGCCGAGGAGCCTGCTGTAGCAGGCTCCTCGGTGGCTTAAAAAGCTAACGAATAAAGTTTCTCCATGTTTGAAAGCAAACTTTTATTCAGGCGAAAAAGAAATAAGCCCGTAGCAGACGACGCGTAGCCTCAACAGTGCTCGGCACCGATAGCGTTGCGTCAAAATGGCGGACGTCTCCTCCTTGCTCCCTTTTTTCCCCACTCGCTCCTTCGGCGCTCTCTTCCCTTACCTTCACTTTTCTCGTCTCCGGCGCCTTCGTCGCCACACTCACTGGCCAAACTCTCCCAATATACGGCTCTGAACAAACCGTGGTAAGGGCCGTTGTTATGAACAAATGCGCAGGGACTTGACATAAGGTTAAAAATTGTCTGATAAGAAAGTAAATAATTTCTGGTAAGCATTGTGTCTACTCAATATCTAATCATAAAAACTCTTTCCATCGTCCCAGCACCATAAAACGATGACGAAAGCCCGTAATAAAGTTCCACAGCCGGTTTTGCCTTGCTAGCAGGCGACACGATAGCTTCTCGGGTTCAATGGTTCTGCCCTCATCTGCAGTTGGTTGGGTCAAGTACAAATGAGCAACGCTACATTTAAATTGATAAGTTTGTTGAGAGGGAAGAGGTGCGGCGCATCCTTCACCACTTTTACTTGCTTCAGTGTTAGATACTTCACAGACTTGGAGGAGTACACCAATATGAAGGGCAAACTTTAGGTAAAATTTAAATTTAATGTAAGCTCCTGGGGCGACGTTTGCAACTCACAGCAAGGCAAAAAGATTATATCTCACACAGTCACTTCAACGCCAAGCAGGTGTCTGCTTAGCGCAGCAGTGACTATTGTGAACAATCAAATGAGCCCGGTCCTGCCGGAGGATGTCAACGAACTTCTCTTCAGATACAAGCTAAAAATACGGTGTAAGTCCCTTTCGACTGTTTACAACAAATCAAAGTTGAACTTTAATTGAAAATAGATTCATTGCGTCGTGTATCACATGGTAAAAGAGCACATCTGCAAAGGCAAGAAGTGGAAATTTATCCTCTTTTATACATTATGCATGTAAATCAGCAAAACCGATTAATCGATTCATTAATCGATTAAAGAGTGCCGATTAATTGTGTTAAGATTTTTAATTGACGCCCAGCCCCATGTAATTTGCAACACAAACTGCATCTCTGAATTAAGCTATTGTTGTAAAAGAAATGATAGGATTCAGCGTGCTGTGCGGGAAAACAGAGATGCGAACTTCATAAAAATCTCCCACCATTCGCGACCTTTTACAGAAGTTAAGAAATTCTGGCGCTATTTTTAACACCTCGCTACTTTCCTTTATTTTACAATTTATGTAAAATCACACACACACACACACAAGAAGCTGTCGCTCATATGACAAAGGTGAAAATTGTTCTCTAACGTCCAGTCAGGGAAGATCCTCATCCTTCCAGAGTTCCATGACGTCACTGCTAGCTGTTCTTATAGCTATCCATCTTTTCATCCTGGCAATTTGCTCCTCGGAAAAGTGGTTTCTCCAGTCTCCGACGATACCTTTACGTATAAAGTCACCAGTCATTGGCTTTTTCATCGCAGCCAGCACCGATTCTTCGAAGCTTTCCGAAGGAGTTTTGGACTGATCATCGGTAGACAGATTAGTCTCGTCCAGTATGGCATGATCCCTACTAAAAATTTTCTTCATGGTTTCCATGCTGGACATCTGTATTATAGTCTTAAGGGCATGAGTATCGCATCGCAGCTTAGAACCGTACTCTTTGCCCAAGAAGTCTGCCATCTTCAGCACCCAGCTCTCGGTGTCCTTCTTGAGGCCTTCGTAGGTCAAGAAAAGGACGTTAGCGTCACTTCGATGATCGTACCAGGACAGCAGGTTGTCAAAGTAATCTCCAGAGTCCACTTTGCCTTCGAGAAACATGTGGAAGAACTCGTTGAAGGTTCCGGTCTCGAAGAAGTACGCAGGAAATGACTTCGTGTGGTGGTAAAAGGACACGCAGCAGTCGTAAGGGTTTCTTGCGATGTACAGGTACTTGGCTCGTGTGGAATAGGGATGCTTGTCGAACGAGAAGTGCGTTTTGATGGAACCTGGACGGCACATCTTCTTAACAGCTGGGCTTCCGGTCATTTCGAGGAAGATCGAGCTCGAAAGAAACTCTCCCATGTTCCGTGGAGGAACACCGCCACTGAAGATGTTATACACAAGGTACTGCATCCAGGTGGTCCCACATTTGGGATAGCTCACTATGAACACGTCTTCTGACTCCGGTTTGTATTTCAGTGCCGAGCGCATGTTTTCATCGGTGAAATAGAGGCTCGTGTGTATCCCTTCTATGTATCTGTAGACTGGAGGCGGCATGTTGACGAAATGAAGAGCGGACAGCAGTGGTGGGACTGTGGTACAAGCTACGACGAAAATGAAAACAAAGGCGATCTCAGTTTTACATTTTCTACCCAAGCACGGGCGTTACCCTTGTTACTGACATAAAACATGTACAGAAACACTGCATGGTATGGTGCAGCTTTGATGCTGTCCTGCGCAAATTTACGCTGTGTCTATTGGTGAAATTAGTGTCACGTTTAGCTCGTTCACTATTCTGCTGAACAGCACTCATTTGTGTCAAATATATATTATATTTTGACGTTCATAATTGGGGCGGCTGAATGGGATGATAATTGCAACGCTCTGCCATTTTTATGTATAAACTAAAGTGATGTATTTAGAGTGACGGCACCAAATGTTCGAGAGAAACTTAATTGGGTTGTGCAGTGCTTCGGGCCGCTGGATCTGTCCATATGCATATTCCACTTATGCTCGCGTTCTCCTCTCCCTCTTTTTTAGCATCACTTCCCCTTTGACCTCCCCCCCCCCCCCCCCCCCCCGGGAGTTTGATGTTTGTCACCCTTCTCTGGGGGTAGAATTCCTTTCGCCCTTCCTCGCAGTTTTGGCAAGGAAGAAATATGGATAACCCGCCTTGCAGAAGGCCAAAATGTATGTCAACTCCAAACGGCATGTAATATATAGATGGCTTTTACGACTGTGCATTTTCTTTCGCCAATTTTACTGGCGAAGCATGCCCTGAAATTTGCTGAGTCAAGAGGACCATTAGAAGGTAAGACACATTTTTTAGAAGCTTGTCGAGTCTGTTTTCGAATGTCAGTTTTGAATACACAATACAAGCTCTATAATTACAAGCGGAACGGTGCAGTGCGCGACAACAGAGGTTATCTACTTTCCTCGTAAGCATTTTACCTACTAAAAAAAATTCAAGGCTAATATACCATAGCGATCGTTGCTTTCATATGCTTGAATGATAATTTTTTTATATTTCGAAGGATATCTCAAAAGTTTTCGCTGGGTCAATATAAAAAAAACAATTACGTGTTAATACTATGCTCTAATATTTCATGTGATAACTGTCTTAATATAGGCTTTATGTTTTTTTATATTTGTCAATTTTAGGAATGAGAACCATCCTGCTGTAATCTTTACTCTTGAAAGACTCGATATATTTACGATGCTGAAGAAAAATAAAGATATTAAAAAAATGATTCTTTTTTGCACATACCGAAAGCGTTAATTAACTCTGTCGGCCAGAAAGCTCGGTGTTTTAGTACAGATAAATTTCATAGTATGACAGTAGTTTGTGTTTCTCCACCTCTTTTGCGGATAAACACAAACCACACATTGAGGATATCCATCCTCAATGTGTGGTTTCTAGTCTCCAACTAATTAGAAAGTATTTGTTGTGTTAGGAAATTTTGCTCACATGGCCTTCTACTAATGTAGCTACATTTATATCGAACGTTCAATTAAGCAGGGTTATTAATTTCATTTCAACGCCACAACAGCCGTGTTTTCAACTCTGCGGCAAATTGGGATCGCGACAAGTTTAGACCAATCGCGTAAACACCGGCCTCTTTTTTCCCGTTCTGCTCAACCATAGCTGCCCCCTTCCGATCAGATACGCTGCCAACGTATCATCTACCCACAGATAATGAATCGGTCACAAAACAAAATACTTTGAAGCTGACGTCACGTTAATGAGACGCCAAACGATGACACGTGATTCGCAGCCCTCATGCAACCTCGCGATTTGGAATTGCTCAACAAACATACCGGGTGTTTGTAGTAAAAAAGAAGCGTGTTTTTCTCACGGAATAAATAAGCCACGGATCTCCCAGCGCTTAGACTCCACTCAAATCTGACAATAACGGTTGGAACCACGTCGCAATGTTTCAGAACTGACCGTTGTCTGATTCAAAAGTTATGCGATGCACAAGTTCGTCTGCTTCTTGCACAGAGGTCGCGATGACGTCAGAACGCCGAGCTCTGATTGGCTCGATTGGAAGGATAGCGGGTAGACCTGAAGGCAGCTAGCATTGAGATCTACCCACGATTCTTCCAATCAGAGCCAATCAGAACTCGGCACTCTGACGTCACCGGAACCCCTGCGCAAGTAGCAGACAAACTTGCGCTCCGCATAACCGATTTTCGGGAATTTTCACTGCAAACATGGCGGTGAACGAAGCCCGGCATTGCGTGGAGATAAATGACGTCTGCTACCGAAAATGCACCCTATTTCCTCGTCGAAAATCGGCGTAAATCGTTCATAACTTCTGAAATTAGATATTAATTAGTTCTGAAACTTTGGCTCCTTGTTCTAACCACTAGTGTTACATTTTGAGGGGAAACAGCGCGTTAGGTGAGGCGTAGTTTATTTATGCGGCGAGAAACACACGGGTCTGTTTTCTCTCAACCATCCAGTATTTTGACTGCCAGCCTGGCTTCTTTACTCTGCAGAGAGTGAACCTTCGTGCATAAGCGCATCAGAAGATCTATCAAATACGGCACATCTCGAGGCAATTGAATAATATGGAGGAATTTTATATTAAATTTACTCCCTCTAGAGAGGATTTGCAGTTTTTTGTAAAACAAGTTTGAAAATATTTTTTTTTGTTTGAGCGTTTATTTAAACGGGCTTGAGGTCTTAGGTCTTGTTTCGCAGCGCTACAGTGCTACATTCCAGTATCGGTGGTTGCGTTTGTAATTTTTGAGGATTATAGATTTTATCATATGTCGGTGCTTTGCATGATTTTGAATGATCATCATTCTTCATAACCACATGAATTATATCTAACAGTACCAATAAATAAATAAATAAATAAATAGTACGGAATTGTTTTGCGTGTTTCTTTGAAAACTCGAAACGCAGATCGTGAGATTAAGCTCATACAGCGAATTTAAACTCATATTCTTATATACAGGGTGTTTTTTTTAAGCTTAACAGATTTGTTAAAAAAAAGCCGTGAAAGTTACACTTATGCCGCTTGTGGAGGCGAGTTATACGGCCAGGGGGACATATTATAGGGGGCTAATCGTAACAATCAGTCGGCTAATTAATTAAAATTCGTTAATTAACTTTTTAATTCATGAAAATAGACATATGGTTCCAATTAGAAACTTGCTGAGCGTCATCGAAAACCCCTAAATCAGTCATTTTCAGAAAGACTTTGAGCGCGTGAGAAGCGTAGTAGTGAACTGAAGTTACCGCTCGTGGAGCAGGTATAAAGCTAGAGGTTGCGATAAGGCGCCCGCGCGATTTTCCGTCTCTTATCTAGCCCCAGCCTTGTACCTGCTCCACGAGTGGTAACGTTAGTGCACTACTACGCTTCTCACGCGCTCAAAGTCTTTCTGAAAATGACTGAATTAGGGGTTTTCGATGACGCTGAGCAAGTTTCTAATTGGAGCCATATGTCTATTTTCATTAATTAAAAAGTTAATTAACACATTTTAATTAATTAGCCGACTGATCATTACGATTAGCACCCTATAATATGTCCCCCTGGCCGTATAACTCGCCTCCACAAGCGGCATAAGTGTAACTTTCAGGGCTTTTTTTAAACAAATCTGTTAAGCTTAAAACAAAAAACCCTGTATATATATATATTCGGCGACTAATATTACAAAAGTACACGATATATAGAAAACAAATAAGTTTCGCCGGTCCACAACATCGTACAGAACCAAAGCCTTACGTACCTCGGTTTAAGGGCGACGCATGTAGGATCAGGTTCCAAAAGCTTCACTGCCTAAACGTGTGAGTCGAGCTACGCTCATCCAGCGTACAGAGACGACCCTTGTAGCAGATGTAGCATGTGTTGTTTTTTTGCGAAACGATGAAAATCCATCACAGATAATCGGTCAACTTCGTGCAATTATGGGTAACTCTGTGTAATTATAATAGAGTCGGGCTTAGACAACTTAATTTGTGTTCGTTGTACACTCGCGATCATTTTAATTATTTTAATTGCAGTCGGGCTCAGCTTTCGCTTTAATACAGCGTGACATAAATGGGGCAGGAGTGTACCCCCCCCCCCCCCCCCCCCCCCCCCCCAACCTGTCATGCTTGAGCTCCTTGTTCATCTAGGGTGCCTCGATGTAACAACCCTGTACTCGTTGTCACATCATGAAATAAGGAACTTTAGCGCATTATGCATGTGCTGCCCGAAGTAGCTCTTACAAGGTTTTGTTGTCGAAGGAAGAAAGGACGCTTTTGTCGTTTGAAATGTGTACGTCTTGATAAAATAACATGAAGTTAATCTCAGATGCACCTACATATTTCTTCATTCAGCATATAAAAAGCGAAATTAATAATATTCCATGACGAGGAGCCGGACTTTTTTTTTTTTTACTAGGGTTATTGAGGTGCATGCGAGGATAGGTAACAAGACCGCAGTGCTGGAGTTTCTACGTCCCTTAGCGGAGGCGAGGAGGCGAGCGCGAAGCACGGGTTGGAGACGCGTACTGCACCCTTCTCCAACCTGTGCTTTGCGATGGCCTTCGCAGGGTGACGAAGAAATTACAGTACTCCGGCCTTCTTACCTAGGAGGTTCTACTCAATGTCTGTATGTTTCGGAGTAAAGACACTCTGCTTCTAGCGGCCCTCGCAGGAAACAAAGCGGACATGTAAGCAACCTTGGTAGGTTAAATTCCACCAAAACGTTAGCCAACGCTACGAGCTGCCTCTGAGGGACGGTGCGAACGTCGAGGAACAATCACGGTTCATGCAGCGTGGCCTTGAAACTGGTTGATCGAATGATAAATTATTCGAATGGTTATTTGGCTGAGTCGTAATCACGTTGAAAGCTCGACAAACATCGATCTGCAGTGCTGACAAAGGCACGAGCTTGTGCACGTGGCTTTGGAAAGTGCTTGCGTTATGCAGCTCTCGTACAGACAAAGACATTACGCTGCGCTAAGCTGACACTAGCTCACATGTCTGCGCTTTTGTCTGCACTGCCTTACTTCAGTAAGTCTGGTGCGTTTCAAGCGAACAAAGATTTGAAAACTGATTAATAAATATTTCAAAGCCCGTTCCGTTTTAGCTAACTAAAAGTGGGCATGGGTGCACGGCTAAAGGTGGGCATAGGTGCACGGCTACGATGCGGATCGTAAACCTTTTCGTTCTTCTGCTGCAGCTCGCGGGAGGGCCGGTGCTCGATAACTGCCGTCAGCATCAGGCTTTTGCCGTCCCCACATTGCCAACTCAGCCAGCCAATGCTATCATCATCCTCGAGCGACTATCCGTTGAAACAGCAACATCGTCAACGTCATCGACATCGGGACCATCGACTGGATTCACTACAAAGCCTGGAGCATCATCGCTGTCCGCCAGTGGGCATGGGTGCACGGCTACGATGCGGATCGTAAACCTTTTCGTTCTTCTGCTGCAGGTTAGTGAGCGTGACACTGACCCTTGCTCTAGATCGAACTGTATTTTGCATAGTCGTGCTTCCATGCCCAGAAGCCTGTCTTGAGTCGTTTTGAGTGTTGCTTTTAATGCTGTGTGGAGATGTCGAGGTATACAACCCGCGTCCCATGAACGAACAGGTCAAACAATTTAATGAAATGTTTCAGTTATTACAAGGCCTTAACGCTCGTTCGCTGAAGTTCGAGGAAGGACAAGCCACTGTGATTGCATCTATCAACGAACTTAAAGCAAATCAGAGGTCAATTCAGAATTCTGTCACTAATCTTGCTCAAAGAGTGACGACAGTGGAAGCCAAAACCGCAGCTTTCCATGACATACAACGCGAGCTAGTCGCAGCTCGCCATACCATCGAGCATATGGAAAGAGATAACCGGAACTTAAATTCAAGACTGTCTGATATGGAAGATAGGTCACGAAGGGATAATTTGATTTTTCGTGGTATTGATGACAGCGTTCATGAAACGTGGTCTCAATCTGAAGATAAGGTGCTGTCTTTTTTATCGAACGTTTTGAATATAACCGTCTCCCACGAACAGATAGCGCGTGCCCACAGGCTGGGGGCCTTTGTAAGTGGGAAATCTCGCCCCGTAATTGTAAAGTTTGAATCCTTCAAAACTACGGATCATATACTATCATGCCGTGCCAGACTAAAAAATAAGCCTGTTTCAGTAGCCGAAGATTTTTCCCCTGAGACACGGCTTGCAAGGAAACGGTTGCTTGATTACGGAAAAAGCCAGGGGACAGTTCTTAAGCTTCGTTATAACAAGCTATCTTTAAACGGAAAATGTTTTGCGTACAATGCGGCCGACGATAGCATCTATGAGCTGCTCCCTTCTGCTGCTGTTCAACGAGCGTATAATGGGGCTCAGCCAGCAGCTGAAGCTGTGTCTGGTTCAGCCACCACTTCTTAACAGTCGGAGAGGGGTGGTGAACGTCCTGAGTCCAGCTCGAACATTTCTATTATATTTACTAATATTAGAAGTTTGTTTCCCAAGCGTGATGACTTGTGCTCAGTTGTCGACTCCTGTGATGCGGATTTAATAGTTTTGACAGAAACTTGGCTCTCGGCAAAAGTTTATAATAATGAGCTCTTCCATTGTCAGAAACGTTACAATATTTACAAAAATGATAGGATTGACAGATCGGGTGGTGGTGTTTTGTTGGCGGTAGCCAATACAGTTGTTTTTTATCATGTGCCAATTGCTTGTGCTCTTGAGATGACTTGGGTGTGTGCTTGTTTAAATTACAAGAAATGGTTATTTGGTGTTTGTTAACGCCCTCCTACGAATAATTTCATGTTTTCAAGTATGTTGCACGATTCTATCAACCAACTTATTGTTCGGTTTCCTGACTCGCCTATCGTTCTGATGGGGGACTTTATACCCCTGTCAGACGGCGTTCTAAAGGTCCTTTTCACTAAGCTCCTTTTAAAAAATCGGCCAATCAGCTCGCGATGTGGAGTGCGCGCGTGCTCTGTGGCGCGCGCACGTGCTCTACGGCGTGCGCTGGTTCGCCGATTTTATAAAGGAGCTTAGTGAAAAGGACCTTTAAAACGCCGTCTGACAGGGGTATTAATTTCCCAAGTATTAAATGGACTGATAACTATCCTTCTTGTATTCCTTTTTCAACTGAAGCTAGTGAGTTTATTACGTTATGTTCAGACTTTAATTTAGATCAAATAGTCACATCTCCGACAAAAGTAACATCGTTGTCGTCCTTGTTAGACCTAGTGCTTACCACTCACCCGCACACTATTTCATCGATATCCTACTTGCCTGGCCTCAATGACCATTCTGTACTACATTTCACGGTTCATGCATCTAAGGGCTCAACGTTATCGACAGTAAAAACTATTCGAGACTACAACAAGGCTGATTTTACTTCGATCTTCCTTCGGACGTCTTCCTTCGGACTGGAAGGTAGGAAAAGTCATACCAGTCTTCAAGGACGGTGATCGATCATTACCCTCTAACTACAGACCTATATCATTAACTTGTATCCCATCCAAACTTCTAGAGCATATAGTTTTTTCTCATGTAGTGTCTCATCTTGATCAGAACCACTTCTTTTTCGACCACCAACATGGCTTTCGTAGGGGTTTTTCTTGCGAGACCCAATTGTCACTGTTTACCCATGAAATTCATGCCAACTTCGAATCTCATCATCAGACCGACGCGATTTTTCTTGACTTTTCGAAAGCATTTGATCGTGTTCCGCATCTTCGCTTACTAACAAAGCTCTCTGCACTCAAAATAAACGATAGCGTCATTTCATGGATTCACAATTTTCTTTCTTCACGAGTACAGTTTTCAGTTGTGAACAGTCACGAATCTGGTTTATGCAACGTTACGTCAGGAGTACCCCAGGGGTCGGTCCTCGGCCCTCTCCTTTTTCTAATATTTATTAATGATCTCCCTCATTCCATTTCCTCCAAAATGCGTCTTTTCACAGATGATTGTGTATTATACCGACCAATTGCTTCTCCGGACGACCATGTGATCCTTCAGAATGACTTGTCTACCATAATGAATTGGTGTTCCGACTGGCAGATGAGCCTAAATTATTCAAAGTGCAAACTCGTACGTTTCACTCGCAGGCGCTCTGTTTCGTCATGCATATATTCTCTTGGCACCCAACCCATTGAAGACGTCCCATCATACAAGTACCTTGGTGTACTGCTTACCTCCGATTTATCCTGGGCCGCTCACATCGAATCCATTTCACTCGCCGCATCAAAAACTTTGGGATACATCCGACGCTGCCTACACTCTGCTCCTCCTAATCTTCGTCTTTTAGCCTACCAGACATTCGTCCGACCAAAACTTGAGTACGCCGCCGCCATCTGGAGCCCTCACCAAATCTACCTTACCACCCAACTTGAAGCCATCCAAAATCGTGCCGCTCGCTACATACTCTCCGTATACGATCACACTGCTAGCGTTACGGCTCTAAAATCTCAATTAAACCTAACTTCATTAGCTACCCGCCGTAAATGCTCGCGTCTCTGCCTATTTCACAAAATATTCCACCATCATCCGGACATTAGATCGATGCTTTTACAACCTCCTCCCCGATCCTCTCGTAGACTAACGAACTCTAACTGTGTACAGCGCATCTCTGGGTACACTAACGCATTTAATAACTCATTTTTCCCCTAGCGATTTCTGAATGGAATGTACTACCTGAGTGCATTGCCTTAATAATATGCCCGGACGCTTTCCGTTCCTCCTTGGTTTTGCATTTTCAAGGGAAATAATGACTGCCTGTTTGCCTTCTATTTTTGTTTCCCTGGTGGATTATTATTGAGTGCGTGTTTGTTGATGAATTAGTTGTTGTTTCATTGTTTCTTGCTGTTTCATTGTTTCTTTCGTTGACTGATATGTGATTGATTCCCCCCCCCCCCCCCCCCTTATGTAATGTCCCCGAAAGAGGACCTTTAAGGGTAAATAAATGAAATGAAATGAAATGAAATCAACGGAGATTTGTGTCTATTTCTTGAAGGCTACCTAGAAGGTTTCCTTAATCGTTCAGTTGAAAGAAATTGGAGTATGTTTAAAAATATTGTTCCTTTTTTAACGAATAAGTACATACCGTCTAAAGTAATTCGCAATCATGCAAATGCGCCATGGTACAGTACAACTTTAAAGAGGCAATCCAACAAAAAGAAAAGATTATTCCGTGCAGCAAAACTTAATACCACGGATGTTCGCTCGGCAGCATATCATTCAGCCGCTTCAGAATATGACATAGCAGTTAAAAATGCGAAATATGTTTCTTTTTAATACCACTCTTCCTTCCTATGCTTTCAAATAACCCTAAGCAGTTTTGGAACACTGTAAACAGCAGTGATAACGGTGATACATCTCTGATCTTCCCTGATGGGCAAAAAATTGAAGCCCACGAGTGCGCCTCTGTGCTGAATGATGTTTTTGTAAAGTCGTTTTCTGTTCAGAGTAATGTAAGTGTACCTTCATTACCTGTGCATGATTTCTTGCCAATGAATTCTGTCGTTTTTGATGCGGTTGGCATTTCAAATGTAATAGTAAGATGTCATCATCTACGGGTGTTGATGAGATTAATTCAAAATTTCTAAAAAACACCAAAATGTATTCGTCAATAATACTTCATCAGCTCTTTTCCCAATCACTCGAATCTGGTATTGTGCATAATGACTGGAAGATCGGGAAGGTGGTTCCGTTGCATAAGTCAGGTGTCAAACATGATCCTTGTATTTATCGTCCTATCTCACTAACGAATGTTCCATGCAAAATATTAGAACATATCATCTGCTCTCATTTGGCTACCTTTTTAGAATCTAACAACTTCTTTACATCGGCTCAGCACGAATTCAGAAAATCATTCTCATGTGAAACTCAACTCGTCTCCTTTACCCAGGACCTTCATCGCTTTCTTGACTCTGGCTCTTATACTGACTGTGTTTTTTTAGATTTCTCGAAGGCATTCGATAAAGTTTCTCATTCTCTACTGCTTCAGAAACTCCGCGTCTTAAATATTGACCCTCACATACTCGATTGGATAAATGCCTTTTTAACTAATCGTCTGCAGTTTGTACGTGTTAACAACAACAATTCTGCTTTAGCGTCTGTTCATTCAGGAGTGCCTCAAGGTTCCATAATTGGTCCTTTATTGTTTCTTATTTATATTAATGATTTGGTATCTACCATTTCTTCACCAGTCTGCTTGTTCGCTGATGACTGCGTTCTCTATCGCAAGATCACTGACCAATCTGACATTGTTCATGTTCAAACAGATCTTAACTACATTGCTCGCTGGTGCGATGCTTGGCTAATGGAATTAAATACGAATAAATGCGAGTCCATGAGAGTATCGAGCTCTAACACTACATGTCCTGCATACTACATTAACAATGCACCCCTATCACCTGTTTCCAGTTACAAGTACCTCGGCGTCTATATCACCTCCAATCTTTCATGGAATACCCATATTGAGCATGTTGTTGGTAATGCCAACCGTATGTTGGGTTACTTAAAACGCAATTTTTTTTTCAAGCGCCTTCATCGCTAAAACTTATAATGTACAAGTGTCTAGTCCGCTCTAAAGTGGAGTACGCTTCATCTGTGTGGGATCCCGGCCAACATTGTCTTGTCACTGCATTAGAAAGCATTCAGAATCGAGCAGCTCGATTTATCTTATCTAACTATCATCGTACTTCCAG
The DNA here is from genome assembly GCA_013358835.2 of Ixodes persulcatus. NCBI lineage: Eukaryota > Metazoa > Arthropoda > Arachnida > Ixodida > Ixodidae > Ixodes > Ixodes persulcatus. Next base: position 32,226 of record JABSTQ010000434.1, read on the forward strand.
TGTAACATCTATGAAAATAACTCTGTCATTACCTGACTTATCTTCCCGCCGTAAATGTGCTCGTCTCTCCTTATTTCATAAAATCTACCATCACAACTCACTTTTACGCCAGTCCCTCATGCTCGAACCATCTTATCGCTCAGCTCGCCTTGATCACGCTCATAAGGTTGGCATACCAAGTTACAACACTAACGCATTCAGTATGTCAGTCATACCTCGTACGTCAACAGATTGGAACCGCCTTCCCGCTTCAATTGCCTCCATCACTGACGTTTCTCTTTTTAAACAAGCACTTGGTAACAGCACCCTTAGTTGACTGATTTAATTGCCATCATTGTCATCGCCTCTGAAATTAATATGTACCTTGAGGGTAAATAAATAAATAAATAAATAAATAACTAAATAAACTCTATGATTGATACTGCCTCTAATACACACATACAGATATTTTTTTATTATCATACTTATACAGATAATTATTGCTGGCTATGACGAAAACAGCATTTTGCTTGTCTATGTGTGTGTGGGGGTGGGGGGGGGGGGGCAGGCAATTAACTAAATGCATTTGTGTAAAGTCAATTCAAAAGCTATATCAAAATGAAACATATCTTAACGACGTCAGACAAAAAAATGCACCTAAATAACATTGTAGAAACACATCATCTACCAATAAAACAAGACTTACGTAATATCCCGAGTCATCGCCCACCCCCCTGCCGCCTACAATTTATAAAAAAGGGGGGTGGGCCATGTCTCGGTGGGTGAGCACAAAAAGTAAAAAGAAATCGTAAAGAAACGCCTATTTTTTGTGCGTATCTAGCGCCGCTGTAGAATAGATACATTAAACTCAGAACTCAAATCAGTTTTGTTATTTTATACGAAAGATGAACATTTTACTATCGCGAAGGTCTTTGCTTGCATACGCGCCATGAACACCGCCGATCGGCATACAGCGCGAACGTTTGTTCCGTGAAAGCACGTTAGACCGCGATGTTCTCCTCGTTCATTAAAAAAAAAAAAGAAAGTCCACAAGAAAATAGAAAAATTAACAAGGCGCAACGAGCGAGCGAGCAGACCAAAGAAGCGACGAAGAGCGATGCTGGGAAAGCGGGAAAGCCGGCGATCGCGTTGGCAAATAGTTTGGCGTCGACCAAGTAGGGCGCTCGTCAATCGCAAGCTCTTGCGCAACTTTCTTGTTTGGTGCATACATACGTGCGTTCGAGTTCGTCGTGCTATCAATGCGGGTTAAGGCGGCATTGCTGCGTGGCGTAGACGGCACCACGAACACGGAGCTCGAAATGGGACGCTCTACAGACGTCTGTGTGCGGCGTTCCAGCAAAGCTGTATTTACCCGTTGGCTTTGCCTTAAACATTTCAAAACCGCCGTCGCGACGTGCCCGGAGAAGAAGCGGGTTCGCGGCTACCTTACTCCGGCGGAGACAGACTTTGACCTTACACTCCGCGGTTACATTCCAGGATATGGGGCGTTCACTTACCTCGCAATCCCTGAATGGGTTACTGCTTGTGTTATCTTTCCGACTTTTTTTTTTCTGGTCAGGACGATCTTTTTGTAAGCAAAACCAACTTCCATTTTCACTATTTTCGAAAATTCCAAATGACACCGCCTGCACAATCTTCAACGAGGCAACCTACAGCGAACGTATGTATTGTCCTTTCATACAACAGCGTGGTAAAGTTTCATGTTCAAGGTCACACCTACAGATGAAGAATACCAGTTCATTCCACCGTGACGTCATGTGATAAATGTTGACAGGGGCATCCTTATTGGACAGGGGCGTGGTGACGTTTTGATGAGATTTAGGATGACATAGAAGTTATTTAGAGGTAGAAGGCTTTGCGCATCCCTCGTCGGACAGACAGGATGTCAGGGAAGGGACCGCGGTCAGTACTTGATGGAACGTGTTTTTTTTTTTTTGAGCCCATTGAAGACTTCTCGTCGTCCGAAATCACTACCTTCAAGGCAAAGTGCCACGCCTGCGGGAAAGTTATTTCAGGATCAAAAACGTGCACTTCCAAATTCAAGCTTCATCTCATTTGGCGTCTCAAACAAATTTGAAAACTGTATTGCAGTATCAGTATTTCTGTATTTGTATTTCTGCCCTCTCTAAAATGTTTTCCTGTATTTGTATTTCCAAATACGTTTTGCCTCTATTTAAAATATATTTCGGATACGTATCGCGATACACTTTTATAGATATATTTCAGTATCAGTATTTTAGCTACTATTTTAATGTATCCCAGTATTTGTATTTCCAAATACATTTTTGAGTATTTCTGCCCAACCCTGCGAAATATCCATCGAGACGAAATGTTCAGTATTGGACATTTTGGCCCGTTGTGCATTTCGTCTCGATGGACATTTTGACGTGGAATCTGGATTTTGCATTTATCAGGGGCTTTGAAAGTTCATTAATTAAAGAAGGAAGATTATGATTTTTTCCCATACATTGTGCATATTTTTAGGATGTCAAACCTTTCAGTACGCTTCAAGCATCTTTCCTTATTAACTGTAAATTTGAAACTAGTACTGTAAAAATTACTTTCAATACGGACATATCTGAAAAAAGCTATTAAAATAAAATGCTTAACGCTTTTGATTTTTCGTCAGTTTCCGATGAATCAAATGAAGTTCCGACTTGCTTCACAACCCCAATTTCTAAACAAACCAGAAAACGAATAATCGAAATATATATTTAATAAATAAAAATTATTGAGACGGTTCTCCCCAACGTAGTGTTCGGGGAGCCCTTTCCAAAAAACGCTCCTAGGCCGCCGCCATGTTGCTGATGCTGATGCGGCTGATGCGACTCTTGCGCCCTCTATCAGCTAGAAATTTTCTGCCAGTCTCTTGGACTGTGAAGGCCCGCTCAGCGCGGTTCTCTACATGCGTTTTTGCGGTTTTGCATTCGACGTTTTCTCGCCCCTCTTGAAAGTTTCCACTTAATTGTTTTATGCGTGCTGCGTACCCTTTCTGTGTTATCTTCCATTGTGAGAAATAAGGCTAGTAAGTGCCTGCCATTTAAGCTTTTCTGCTTGACATTCACGGGAAACGAAGGAGGTGAAGGACGTCAAACGACCCTCGACGCGATTTTGCGAACATTGTTCTCCCCCCTCCCAGAGATAATCCGCGTCGAATCCTCAGTCATCTCCAAAAATAGTTGTCAGGGTTGGGGTGGGAAACGGGTCAGTCGCGTTCGTTCCTTTACGAAACGTGCCCCAAAATGAAGTCATCTTGGATTCCGTCCGATCGTCAAGATGTGACTGTCGTCGACTGTGACTGTGTTATTTAAGATCTTTCTCAAATAAATTCTTTTCGGATAACGCTGCATCGTGTGGTACGTACAATATATTGTTCGAATGTTCACACTTTATAAATAGACTGATCTCACCAAGCGTTCCACGCATGCGTGACGCCGCCATAACTGTAGTTCATAGGAGGCAGACGCCAGTTCATGAGTCAGCTCGTGCCACCTCGTGCTCTGCTCGCGCAGACCTCCAGCGGGGTTGTTGCGCGTGCAGAAAGACTACAGCCCCCACGATGCATGGCGCCAGCGGTGGCGTACTCAAACTAGCTGGTGAGATCGGTTTATTGTATGTCCGTGTCCTGTCCATCGGTAAACACGTTATTTGTGAGCGTGAAAAATGCGTGTCTTTCGGCTCTCTTCTGTTGTAATTTATTTTTGACAGCTAAGCGCTTTGTCGTTTGTCATGCGGCGAATCGCGCGGAGCCGTCAAAACTTATCGTAAAAAAACACACAAAAACTAGAACTATACATTCAAGTCGCATTTGTTCTGTCGCGCGCGTACCCAACAAAAATAGTTTATATGATTTTTATTGCTTTTTTTCTTTTTTCAAATGTGGTACAATGCTTTCTCAATGACCTCGGGAAAATGCATACACCATGAAACGCAAAATACAGCGGGAAAATACGAGAATTTATCCGCCAGCAGTGTTTGAAACTGCGCCTATCGAAATCACAGTCCACTCGGTTAGGGTTAGCAGGGACGCCGGTGAGAGTCTAACCTCAAACCCAGTGACTGGGCTCGAAAACGGTTTGCTGCCCCTCCTCTCCTTCCCTCCCCTTCTCCACCTCCCCTCCTCCATCTCCTCTCATTTTCCTCGCCTTCTCTTCCTCCTTCCCCCTCGTGACGTCACTCGTGGCCTTCGTAACGTCACTCGTAACCAACGTTACTAGATTACCTCAGTTGTGGAACTCCCGCGGAGGGGGGTATCCCCCCTCACTCACCTCAATCCGCCTAGAGTCATTCGAAGCGCCATCTATATTTTCGTTTCATAACTGTGCATTCTAACGAGCACACCTGAAGCGCCAAATGGGGATCACAACGCCGCCACTTCTACCGCAGCGGTCACTCTAGGAACTGCACGTGACATTTATTTTTGGCTTCAATCGGGTTACAGGGGTTCCACCCCCGTCTCCCTAGCGGACGCGCCGCGAAATACCCCCCCAATTAAAATGCGCCTAGGTCGGGACGCGCTACCTGACATCCCCGCTGAGGCATGGTTGTATAAAAACAATATTAATTGTGCTGCAAAACCTTGAAAACTAAAAATTTTAGAAAACATCACCCGCCCCCATTTTGTACTAATCTCCAATAAAAGTTACTACAAAAAGAGTTTTTTTTCGTTGGTTTTTACGTTTCTAGTGACGTTGAAACAAACGTATCCCGATTCAGTTACCAAAGCAGCCGTCCGGCGGCGCGTCGAGCGAATCTGGGCGAGTCGTGGTGAGTGAGGGGGGGTACTGTTCGTGCATGCAGCGTCTATGAACAGTTCCGTAACTGAGTTAATCTAATAACGTTGACAGTGACACTCGTGACGTCACTCGTGAGGGGTGGCCTTCGTAACGTCACTCGTAACCCTCGTGATCGTCGTGACGTCACGTGTGACGTCATTATGGAAACATTCCATGATGCAACGCGCGGGTCACGAGTGACGTCACTGGTAACCCTCGTGATGTCACGGGGGCCTCTCGTGACGTTACTCCTGACCCTAGTGACCCTCGTGACCCGCGTGTTGCAATATATGGGACGTTTCCTATGATGACGTCACTCCTGACCCTCGTGACGTCACGTGTGACGTCACGAGGGTCGCGGCAAGCGTGAATGTGCAATTGAATAGAACACCGGAACTTCAAAACACGTCCAGATTTAGTGTCTTTTGGGGACGCTGTATAATGCTCCCCGTGCCATATGTTTTGGTAAAGTGCACTAAGTTAGTGCTTCGCGATGATGCCTAGAAATTTCCTACCATACCGACAAACTTACCAATGAAAAAAAATTACACCATCTTCCCGAGGGGAACCATGGGGTGATGCGGAGCATCGTGTTGGTTCCGAGGAAAGAGTCAGTTGCGTGCTGACGTCGAGAGATGGCGCCACCGACTGCCCTAGCGTTACCCCCTACGCGAGCCTTCGTCGCGGCTCGCGGCAGAGAAAGTTGGAACGCTCGCCGCTCGCCGTTTATTTTATTTTTTTCACACTTGAAGGAGAGGAGACAAGAGGAGGAGAGTTGCGCGTGCGCGCGCGGTGTGAGGAGAAGCCAACGCACGCGCAGTGCACGCAGCTGGTAGAGAGAGAGAGCGGAGAGAGTAACGCGCAGCTGTTGGAGAGAGGGAAGGAGGAGAGTTGCGCGTGCGTAGTTCGAGTGCCGACTACATCGCGGACGCGGGACATAGACCCGAGCAAGAGATGCTCCGCATCTAAAAGTGAATTATTCATAAGTAATTAATAATCTAATTATACCTGGCTCACGGTATTCATTTTCATAAATAGGCTCCTTGGCAGAAACCAAGACCACTTGCAAAATCAAAGCGATCCAAGTGGCGTAATTCCGCGCGAAGCATCTCCCCTAATGGCGAATTCGGGTGGTCAGTCGTCGGCAACTTATTTTGCCGAAAAAATGGCAATAGCGTTCGCGTGGTCAGTTTCCGGGCGGCGCGCACCGTTCGAGTGGTGGTTCTCCGGCAAGCACCGGCAACCTTCCGGCGCTTTTTCCGCCCGAGCTTCAAACGGCCGGGCGAGCAGGCGCCAGACTGTATCCGGTGTCGTCACTTCCGAAATGGGAGAGAAGGCTAGTGAGAAAAAATGAACGAAAGAACAAAACGGACCTGAGGTCCCTTCACCAGTCACTACTCGAGTCAATCCAAGCCGCTGGGACATCGGTGACGGCGGCGACAGCCTCTCGCTAGCGGTGTTGTGCGGGCAAGGGGCGAAGTAAACTGCCACCGTCTGGCGTTTCGTGTTCGGGTGCTGAGGGTCACGTGGTGTGCCGCCGGCGCGTTTCTGGTTTTCGATTCCGCCGGCTCGGTCTCGCCGGCGATTGACCACCCGAATTCGCCATATGTTTCGTGTTCAATTTTCCAACCTCATCTTACGACATCTCGCAACAAACAAATAGTGCTTGCATTTTCGGATTCGCGACTTTTCTTAAATTTAGAATACTGTAGGTGTTGCCTACCTATAGGCCTCCTGCGCTGAAGCTTTAAACAAACTGTAGCGCCCTCATTTTGGGTAGTACAAGCTCACTTGATTGAGCCTCGCACTACTTACGCACGTTGGTTGAGCTTTTTTAATTCTTTCTGGTCCTGAAGAACGAAAAAACACTTTTGGACGCCAGAAATCGGCCAGACTCAACGCCGCAAGACAACCAAAAGTGCCAAATTCATGACACCACCGCTAGGGTACGCGTCTTTTATCTCTGGGTGGTGACGTCAAAACACATGTGAAGCGACGCTTTAATTTTTCTTTTTCTTTGCATGTCTACTTTGGAACGCGCGGAACGGCTGTTCTTGGCTCACGGGCTTAGCGTCTTAGCTTTGACGGCGTTCGAATTTTTGTTGTTTCTTTGTATTTTCATCGTGATCTCGCGCTCGGCACCAAAGCTGGCACGCTTCTGCATGCGTGACAGTTTGAGACGCTAAAGTTTGTACTACCCAAAACAAGGCCTAACAAGTTCCTTTTCGCAGCACCCCCTGGGGAACGCAGGAGGCCCATACGGATGGAATGCTGGTGTGCGTTTTCTCGGGCTTTCGATGCGCCAGAGTTTGTGTGCAGGTAAACAGAGGACGACTATGACACATCGGAGCAGAATACTGGGCTGGTCATCCCGTTCCATCATCTCCTCAATGTCCTAGGCTTCTTAAATTAACCGTTAGCCGGGAGGATCATGCTGCACTTTGGAGTGGTAGCCAGGCAACCAGAAAGGCATGGAACGCGGCAGGCGGTACTCTGGCCCCTCGCTAAGCCTAGGCAGTCCCTTACGGCCGTTGAAAATTCGTGTTTCGGCCAGGGCTATCATGACGATGAATGGTGGCACTTCAAGCGAGCGCTGACTTAACTTCCATGCATTGTTAGGGTGCACTATTTCGTCAAAGGGACAATCGAAGCCGAAACCATGCCACTCCCCTCCATGGCCAACTATAGGGCCAATAATGCAACGCGCGTAGTGTTGCGTGCGAGGATTTTTGGAAGTAGTCTATAGACTATTATAAAGGGCACCAACCTTTTTTTGTGCGATGCGTATACTTTTTGCTGGACGATTTGGCCCGCGTTTGAAGAAACACCTTCTATAACGGTGGCACGAGCGTTACTCGATGAACTCAGTTGGCGAACTCCCACGGAGACCGTGATTCCTTCTAAGACACGCGCCGACACACGTCAGTTTCCGCTTATAACCCCAAGATTCGGAAATGCTGTTTGAAGCGTCATCCTTCTTGCCCGCTGCTGCTGTGTTTAGAACTGCTGTTGCAAGACGTGCCGCAGCGAGCAAGAGAGTTGGCGCTTTGAACAGCGTTAGCCCGGCTGAGGGGTACGAGAAGGGATCACGCTCTCCGTAGGAGTTTGCCAACTGAGTTGAACGAGAACCGTTGGGTGGCACCGTGAGCCTCCATGGTACAGACTAGTGCCCCTAAATGAGCTGCGCTTAGAGTATCGGCAACCCGTTCCCCGACAGTGTTGTGGGCGCTGCCATTTTGGTGCTAGTGCAGAGCGGACGCAAATGCCAATCATCATGATTCAAAAGTGCGACTCCCTCAGCATTGGATTCCGTGTTAAGGCACGACCACATTGGCGTCGCGGAGGCCTGCGGCGCGACGGTCGGCGCTTCCGGTTGCCGACCGAAACCAGTTTTCGGCTTCAACGGCGCGACGTACGGCGCCGCCGAGCCAACCGCTCCTTGCGCGGTTCAGAGCTCACCGCCGCTCGCCGCAGAAGAGAGGAGCCAATGGGAGGTGGTGTAGATAGTGACGTAGCGATGCCATGGCAACGCTCAAACCGGTCCTCTGCGCGTCTTTCACGTTCCGAAGGACGCGTTTCGTGTCGTCTGCTATCCCTATTTCCCCCCGACGCCTTCCGCAACAGAGTGGTTCCTTGAAACTGTGCGACTGTTTCCCTTTTTATATGACATGACGCAGCCAGACTACCTAGATAATGACGCTAAGAACAACCGCTATGAAGTTATTGGAGAGGAATTCGGAATTACAAGAGAGTTTCTCCGTGGCACTTGTTGCATGTCGTCTGTGTTGTGACGGATGTCGTGTTGATTTGGTGACACTTTCGAAAGTAGCCTTCATCTCTGGCGCGCCGCCGGGGCAGCAAAGCACTGACCTGTCCTTCGGTGTTTCGGTAGAACCAACTCGGCCGGACCCAAAACCTGTGCCTCCTTCCCTTCAGAGCGCGGCGACGTCGCAAGATCAACGAGCAGGCTAGGATAATCACATTCACGCTGATCACCAGGTCATCATGAACACTTACCATGTAGGCAGCGAGTGCGGTTTCGATGCTGATATATGCGAAAGATGAGAGCCGAAACGGAAGAATCTAACGAAGAGCAGACGACGAAAGAACGGGAAATCCGACGGGAGGCGCGATCGCGAGAGCCAGTGCTGTCACGTGACGCCCGCAAAACGGAGGCCAATGTGGACTCCTCGCGTTGGGACGCCGGACGGCGGTGCCGCCCAGAGGCGCCGACCGGTGGCGCCGTTCACGCTACTGTGGTCAGGCCTTTAGGAAGCTCATGTAATATTGCTTTGCACTGTCGCGAACTGTTTAAACATTTGCCGAGGACAGAAAAGCGTTTCCTGGGTGATTTCAGATAAGATCGACCAAAGGATGGCCGGTCGACATTTTAAAATACACTGATGTTTTTATATGCCATTGTCTAGTGTCTGGTATAAACGAATCCACACTTAGTTTTGACCAGAAAAACATTTGGGTACAGGAAAGATCGTAAGGCGTGAAGAGGTGAACAGGTGCATTGACGCGCACTAATGGAGGGTGCACGTTTGAAAGTGAATAACCAAAACAATAAAATTAGGAGAATTCTAATACTTTTAGAAACGAACTATGGGTACAGCAGGTTTGTAATTTAATTTTATAGTAATAACTTTTATTTAAATTATATTTCTTTTTCTAAAAATTGCCAAACATGCCTGCTCGAACGACAGATGGCAACGTTTGGAGGCCTGTATCTCATGAAATAATTTATTCATTATCATATACTTTTCAGATAGCATTCTAATTATATGTGGCTAATACTTAAAAATATATATACGGTATTTGAGTGATACGATAGTCGGGATATATTTAGGCAAACATGGGGAACAAATCAAACAACAAAAAATTTCGATGCAAATTATAAAAAGAAACAAAAAAAAAACCCACCACCTACGATTCTTTTAAAATTTGAGTACCCTGTCATACTCTCTTTCAGATGTCATTTATATTAAAAACATGTTGCATTATTTGATTGACAAAGAAGACGCAACTCCCCAAAGTAGGGTCCTTTTTCAAAGCCTACACTTAGCAGTGCCCTATACGAGAAGTGACTCAGAGTTCCAGTTTCATGAAACTAACACAATATTTTATATATTTTATTCAGATGAGGCCATTGACAACTAGAGCAATCGGCTACACAGTAAAAGGGAGGAGAAACTATATACAGAATTTTTCATGCAGCGTACAAAGAGGTACCATATTGGAGACTAGTGATTCGAGAAAGGATAATGCAGTGTGAAGTTTTACTTTCCGGTAGAATTTATATTTAGAATAAAAGAAATAACTTCACTTCCACACACAAAAATAAAGATAAAATTCTAAAATTCTTTAGGTTAGCTATGTATTTCCGGGGACAAACCATTTCAGGTGAGGGGTGCCACCGCGCCAGACTGTAAGAGCTTCGATACTCTCGGTGTACGAATGGATCGTGGCAAGCCGAGATATTTTATACTGCGCGAGGTTAACGTTTCGTGATCCTCAAATGGTGGTCAGATAAAGATTATTATCTATCACCAAGTAAAACAGTAGGTTAAATACCCCGCGAAGAAAACTGTGATAAATAAGTTGTCCCTGCATTCAAAATGAGCAGCCCTTACGCTAAGGCTTTCCTCGATGTACCCATTTAATGAAGTTTTTTCTAACCAGATCTGGCTGTCCGTGCTACATATATGTCACAGGTTCCTTTTGTTGGTGACTTCCACAGCCGCCACGCGTGCCAAGACTGAATGCCAGGAAAGGCGCGCACCGTCAGCCACTCCTTTTTTTTTTTCTTTTGTTGACGATACCGAACAACCTCATTTTAGTCCAGATACACAAGATGCACCCAGTTTCTCGGATAGAACGCTCACCATTGTCCTGGCCTTCTCAATTGAATGTTCTCAGAGAACGTTTATTGAACGTTCTCTGAGGTTGTTCGGCGTGGCCTTGTGCTTCAGGAGTCCGCCAACTCCGTCGCATGCATTTTCCCATGTCCAGATGCAGAAAATAACCACCATGGGCTTGTGGGAAATCGTTCTGTGGAAACTGGTGAAGCTGGTAGCAATTCTTAAAATGACTGGCGGCGTTGTCTTCAACTCACTCTTTCACTTTTTCTAGAGCCAAGCACGTGCGAGCGTCGTCGTCACACAAGTCCTCACTGTTGTTAGCAAAGCTGCTTGTAGATTTTCTTGTCATCATATACACATGTAAATATCGTAACTTTTTTTTTTCAGCGGTATGCTTGAACTTTGTCAGGAAGCACGATGGTCCAGTTTTCAGCAAAGTCAAAATGAAAGAGAATGCTCCCGGGTTGCATGCACTGCTTTTCATCGTAGATCGCTTTATCTTTCGTTTGTCGGATATGGTTGTGAAATATCCAACTTTCAACCGATACTTGAGTGACTTTTAGGAAAGTCTCAAGATTAATTTTTTTTTTTCACGAAGTCGCCGGATTTCTATGTTGTAAGCACAATCTCTTCATCCTCTGGGATAAAGTTCCTCGAGTGTAAGAGACTGACGTGTTAGTGGGTCGCACAGAAATGCTGAAATCATTTCACCAGTGTTGAATGTTGAGCCTGCAACGTTCTCTACTGCGACAATACCAAGGTGATAATTGGCGCAACGCACACAAACGCCCCCTTCCTGGTGTGGAATACAATTGAACCATCTAGGGCACAAGTAATAAAGTTTTGTTAGCCCAACGCCGGAATCAGGATGCTTGTCTTTGTATACACGAAAGGCCTCTCGGATTGAGCGTGTCATGAAGCGCTTTGGCACGAACGTTTTCTCCCCGTCGAGCATGACAGAGATCTCGTCCTTCTGGTTGGGATCTTGGCGCGAACATTGTATCTCGTCTTTCGTGAAGTATACTCTAGGGCAGCAGACACGTTCTCAGGGCTCACCTTGCACCTCGTGTGAGGATCCGGCTCATCCCACACGCCATGCTTTTCCTTACATGGAGCGTAAATACTGTCGCCGTGTTAACCTTTCCTAGGTTAACATGGTGACAGTGTTTACGCTCTATTGTAATTATGCGGGACTCGAGTATTGGGGGTTCTGCTGTCTGTCGGTGGGCCTCTTTGTGCCTTATATTATTGTCCGTGACGCCAGCGAGTGGAATGGCGACAGGCACGACAGCTCAGTAAACAGGCATCGGCGGCCATATTTGCGGGTTGAAATGAACGGGGAATTGCAAAAAAAAAAAAAGAAAGATTGTATCGGCCATTTCGCCAGAACAAGCGACGAGTGTCGTCTGCTACTTCCGTTGAATATTGCGCCATAATCGTGATCTTCTCGAGAAAATGATTGTTGCTAGCCACAGAACACTATCACGCACAAAGGGAATGCTTGACTATGTTTTTATTCTAGATATAAGTCAGGGATATATATATATATATATATACAGGGTGTTTCAGAGAACGCAGGCCAAATCGCTCCTGCGAAAACTACCCATCGCAACGAAAAAAGGCTTGTGGCGTTTTGGTCCTGGGCCAGGGGCCCATCTAGGAAAATGATTAAAGTCCGGAATAATTAAGTTGTTAATTATTTTTGCGAAATTAACTTTTTTAATATTGGGTTTAAGGGCATGGTTTAAATTTAAAAATCGCTGAGCATCATCAAAAAACACTAAATCAACAAATTGCAGAACGATAGAAGGCACGCGAACCATTTTACGGCTTTCTGAAAGACCGTACAAATTCGACGGGTTTTTAAGTTTCGGTTTGCTACCGGAGCGCATCTCCGCCCCGGCAGCACCGCGCCCCGTTGAGAGATAGTGCAACCAACCTCTGCTGCGCTGTCATTTCGCGACGCAGCAGAGGTTGGATGCACTATCTCTCCACGGCGCGCGGTGCTGCCGGGGCGGAGATGCGCTCCGGTAGCAAACCGAAACTTAAAAACCCGTCGAATTTGTACGGTCTTTCAGAAAGCCGTAAAATGCTTCGCGTGCCTTCTATCGTTCTGCAATTTGTTGATTTAGTGTTTTTGATGATGCTCAGCAATTTTCTAATTTAAACCATGCTCTTAAACACAATATTAAAAAAGTTAATTACGCAAAAATAATTAACAACTTAATGATCCCGGACTTTAATAATTTTCCTAAATGGGCCCCTGGCCCAGGACCAAAACGCCACAAGCTTTTTTCGTTGCGATGAGTAGTTTGCGCAGGAGCGATTTGGCCTGCGTTCTCTGAAACGTCCTGTATATATAAGAGAGATGGAGATATAGGGGTAGAGAGAGGCGCATATAGTGTCGTAGAAACATAATGTAAACAAAGTTCCCAATGGCCGATGGCTGCAGGATCTTTTTCTCGGATCACTAGTTCGTAATGTGTTAGCTCTTTGTACACAATAGTTTCTCCTCACTTTTACTGTGTGAACGATTGCTGTAGTTAGCAATGACCTCATCTGAATAAAATATAGAAAAGATGCGTGTTAGTTTCATGAAACTGGAACTCAGTCACTTCTCGTATAGGGCACTGCTAAGTGTAGGCTTTGAAAAAGGACCCTACTTTGGGGAGTTGTGTCTTTTGTCTCAAACAAATGTACCAACATGTTTTTAATGGAAATTAGTGCCTAAATAGAGTATGCAAGGGTACCCAAATTTAAAAAAAAAATCGAAGGTTGTGTTCTTTTTTTATTCGCATCGGAAGTTTTCTTTGTTAGCGTTTTTCCCCAAATTTGCCTAAATATATCCCGACTATCGTACCACTCAGATACCTTATATATTTTTATATATTAGCCATATATAAGTAGAATACTATCTGAAAAATATATGGTAATGATTAAATTATTTCATGAGATACAGGCCTCCAAGTGTTGCCATTTGTCGTTCGAGCAGGCATATTTGGCAAATTTTGAGAAAACGAAATATAATAGAAATAAATATAATTACTACATATTACAAGCAAGCTGTACCCATAGTTTGTTTCAGAAAAGTATTAAAAAATTTTCTAATTTTATCGTTTTAGTTATTCACTTTCAAACGTGCCCCCTCCATCACTGCGCGTTAATGCAATTGTCCACCTCTTCATGCCTTACGATTTTTCTTGTCCCCAATTTTTTTTTTCTGGTAAAAACTGAGTTTGGTTTCGCTTATTCCAGAGACTAGAGAATCGCTTATAAAAATATCAGTTGATTTAAGAATGTCGACCAGCCACCCTTTTGTCGATCTTATCTCAAATCGCCCTCCTGTGATTTCACGTAAAGCTTCAGATAACTGGCAACCACGATTTTAAGCCACAATATGGGCAAGTGTCGTTGGTCTGAAGCGTAGCTTATTTAGTGGCACAAGTACGGGCTGTTTTGTCTGTGCCTTTTCTTTTTCACTAATAGAAATGCCACAAATGCCCACAATACAATTTCTTTGTTTGACAAATATTAGGTAGACGCCGTCTCATAGAGGTATTTGGTTTGTCTTATCTTTTGATCCTGGTAACATCCTGTTCTCAATGTTTGACATTTTATCACCACCGCAGCCGTCGCATTCACACGAAGTTTCAACATTCTGTGATTCGTATTTTATCTACGCGGCCCGGAAAACAGGGTTTTATTTTATGGATCGGACCTTGTACTCCTGCTGCCCCAACAATGGTCGGCAAATTCGTCGTGCAGTACTGCCGATAAAGCCTCAGCAATGTTTGCAATGGAGCACCCTTCGCGTGCACTGCCTGGAAATCAAAGGAGGCAGCTGAACATGACAGACCTTTCGAAAGAAAGGGGTTTCCTCACCTCAGAAAACAGCTCGAGGTTGTGAATCTTGTACAAGTTGTGGTTCGTCCTATCTGCAGCCCGAAGGTGGCCAAAGTAATGCTCGATATTAGCCATCACTTTAATCAGCCCACTAGAGAAGATGACAGAAGTGTGGCGCCCACAAATATCTCCCATGTCGCAGACGCCGTTGCAGTGAGGCGGTGCAGATCTGCACCGCCTCATCTTAACGGCGTTCTGCATGACTTGCATGTGATACAGAACGCCTCGTATCCCAAAGCAGTCACTCTCTGGGTGCTCCCAATTTTACATGGAAGTTTGAGTGCTCCCTGGAAGTTAGTGAGGTACATTTTGTCAAATCTGATAGATTTTATTTTAAACGCCCTTACATCTATTTGTAACTTGTCCAATAGTTCATGCTGCAATGTTGCGCCTTTGCTCAGGCTTCGCTTGGCAAAGATAAATACTGTAAACGTCTTAATTTTTGCGAGCACCCTATTTTCTCGAATTTAACGATTTGCAAAATATGTCAAAAATTGATCACGCGCATACATTGTTCGATGGTAAGAAATATATGACATAACACTCCCAATGAAAAAATTCTGTGCCCGCGTAATATTTCCTAAATCTACACTTTGCGAAATTCGCGAAGTATTGTGCCCGCGAATCGAAAGTCGTTTACAGCTTCCTTTATACCTATGTCCAAACAAGGGAATCGAAGATTAGCCTCTCACTGCTCTAGGATGACATCTTAAATTGCCGAGCTGCTAGGAGGGCCTAAAAATGCATGGCCCAAGGGTAAGGAAATATACCGAGCATGAAAACCTGAGCTCTGGCAGAGGACTCTTGACCCGAGACAGAATTCTTCGGCTCAAACGGGAAGCCTGACTTCAAGCCCGAATTTGAGCTAGGTATATAAAAGTAATTTAACCGGATATAACTAAATTGATACTCTAATTATTGCAAAAGTGAAATAAAATGTTTTTTTACAATTTTGCAATTTACAATTGCAGACACCGAAACCAAAATATAATGTTTAAGACACTAATTAGACCCATGCTGGAGTGCACTAGTAGCATTTGGTTTATCCAATCGGAAAATAAACTGAGCAGACTGAAAGGCATTAAAAAAGTTCTTATATTCATCCTAATGAGTTCCAAAACCGCATGTCTGCGCCGGACTTGCTTAAACAAGCCAACGGCCAGACGTTAAAAGCTAGGGCAACGATAAATGGGTAAAAACAAATGTGTGACCCCTTTTCTGTGCCATATTTAATATGAAAGATTAAATATATATCAACTTTTTATCCACTTGATCGCCCATGTTCAATCACACCAGATCAATCAAGCGATGCAGATTCAAACGGTGTTTTCAAATATTTTGTTTTCACTCACACAAAAAAGGTTGCAATTCACTTGACAATGATATAGTAACCTTTTTTTTTTTTTAACTGCACATTTTACGACTGCATGTAACGACATATTTTCTTAGGCCGAATCCTTTTCTGCGTTCATGTACGTATTTGTATTTTAACATTGAATGCCAGTTCTGCTATGGCTTTTAATTGATCGCGGCAGTATCGCTAAATAAATAAATACATATTAAGACAAGAGTGGTGCCATTGACTGATTATAAATTTAAAAAAAGGTAGCTTGAAACCTTTTTCTCATGGTACGTTTTTTCGCAAGGTCCCGGCACAGAAGGAACGGTAATTAGGGTCACGTTATGCTAAACACATCTTCTTATATCCCGTACTTTAATGCGGAGTTCACGTATTGAACTCCGCTGAAGGCAGTGAAATAATTTACGAACATTGACAGCCCTGGTATTTATAATATTGTAATGTTCATCCCGAAACCAAAAAGAACAATTTCTGAAAATAGTTTTGAAATTTTATTAAAATGGAGTTGCATTTGTTGTAATTTTATTTGGTTATTTTCCCCTTAAAGGCTCAAATAGGGAATTACATAGGAAGGCAGTACAAGAAACAAAACAAAAAATAACAGACAAATGCAATAATATCAACAATGTACAGACAAGAATGAAACAGCAGTAGAACTTATACATATTATTAGCATAACTAAAATAACACTCAGGAAACACGGGTTTGTAAGTAAATAAAAACACTCGCATCTTTGATGGAGACAATAAAGGATAGCAAATGATTCCATTATGTAATGGCATGGTGGAAGGAAGATTCATTAAGAGAATTGGTTTTACTGAAAATTTCCTTGATGGCACAAGAGTTATTCAGGCGAGATGATTACTCTTTCTGGGGATGATCTTTGCTTTGGTTCTATATTTTGTGAAGGAAACATAGTCAGGAGATTTTCTTTGAATGGTGCAAAAAGATTGGAATAAGTTCATATGTTAGAGTAGAAACACTGGTAAAACAGTTGTACCATATGGTGAAACGAGTCGCTCGGTTCTGTACAAATTTTAAGATATTATTGAGTTTGTTCTTTTATTTCTGTTACTATTGAAATAAATTCATGGCTAAGCAAATTATCCGAATACAGTAAAGGTAAAAAAACTGTCGTGCCTTGCAGTCATGAAAGATCCTCATCCCTCCAGAGTTTCATGACGTCGCTGCCAGCTGTTCTAAGAGCTATCCAGCTTTTCATCCTGACAACCTGCTCCTTTGAAAAGTGATTCTTCCAGTCTCCGACGATGCCCTTACGTATATAATCACCCGACATTGGCTTTTTCATCGCAGTTAACACCGATTCTTCCAGGGGCTGCGAAGAATTTTTAGAGTTTTTATAAACGGACAAACCGGCTTCGTCCAGTATATCGTGAGCCCTGCTAAAAACCTTCCTCATAGTTTCCATGCTGGACATTTGCATTATTTTCTTAACGACATCAGCGTCTCTTCGTAACTTTGCGCCGTACTCTTTTCCTATGAAATCCGCTATCTTTATGACCCAGCTCTCGGTGTCTCTTTTGAGACATTCGTAGGTCAAGAAGAGGACGTTAGGGTCATGTCGATGATCGTACCAGGACAGCAGGTTGTTGAAATAGTCTCCATTGTCAACCTTTCCTTGGAGGAACATGTCAAAGAACTCGCTGAAGGTTCCGTTCTCGAAGAAGTACGCGGGAAACGATTTTGTGTGGTAGTAAAACGACACGCAACAATCGTACGGATTTCTCGCGATGTATAAGTACTTGGCTTGTTTAGAATACTTGTGTCTGCTGAACGGGAAATGCGTCTTGATGGAACCCGGACGGCACATCTTTTCAACGGACTGGGCTCCAGTGTATTCGAGAAAGACCGACCTCGCAAGGAACTCTTCCATGTCCTTAGGAGGAACACCTTCAGTGAAGATGTTGTAGACCAAATACTGCAGCCAGGTGGTCCCACATTTGGGATAGCTGACAATGAAGAGGTCATTCGGCTGGGGTCTGTATTGTAGTGCCGAGCGCAAGTTTTCATCAATAAAATAGACGCTATTGTATAATCCTTCCACGTATCTGTAGACTTGAGGTGACATGTTGGTGAATTGGAGCTGGTAGCTGTGGTGCACTGGTGTACAACCTGCGAAAAAAAAGATGAAAACGGAAGTGACCTCAACGTTTCGTATTGTTACCGAGGGCAGGCTACAAGGTTATAAATAACACCAATTCTGGACCGATGCACTGCATGATATGCCGTAATGTGATGGCGTATGGCCAATTTACACTATTGCCGCGGGTCACCGGTGCCAGGCTCTGCACCTGAATAATATTATTGTGCATTCTGACGAATAGCGTCCGCATACACCGAGGATGTCCCAAGGAACATATTTTTTAAATACCATAGTTACGATAGCTTCAGGATGACTACTTCGTATGTACAATACAATAAGCTTTATTTTTCCAGAAACACTTAACAGCCACCTTTAGTTTTTGTTTAAACTCACAGAATGTTGTTTGCCTTGCGATTGGAGAATGGCTCATATAGTGCCTGTTTAAAAAAGCGGTCCCAAAAACAAAGTAGAAACTTACAGGCCCACTTTACTCCTAAGCTCGACTTCTAAATTAGTGGAACGTATTATTTACACTATAGTAAGTTACAGGTCAAGAAGGTAGCGGAAAATGCCCCTCAAAGGAATTCATATACCCCTCCGCTACCTTCGCATCCAATAGCGTCCCATCATTTCCGTGACGTCGTGGCCAACGCGGGAGAGGGTTTGGCCTCCTGTAAATATTTGCTTTATCTTTTGACTTTGACTTAGCGTTGTGGAAGCCACGAGAGGGAGGTTAGAGTTTTCCCTATCCGATGGAAACAAATACGACTTTGGGAGGTTAGGTTCCCCCTCCGATGGATACAAAGGAAACTTTCAGGGGCTCGGTTCCCTCTCCGATAAATACAAAGGTCGCTTTCTTAAAAAGTGGGGTCGGAGACAAGTTGGCATCACTATGTGAACAAGGGGCGTTTCCAGTGAACTATTCTTTCGACTGCGGATGGATTTGAAACGGGCGCATCACGCTTGTGAGAGGAGCTTCTCCTACCTTCTTGACTTGTAACCGACTATAGCTTTGTACAACATCTACACTAGAACCATTTCTTCACCCCATTTTAACATGGGTTCCGGCCAGGCTTGTCTTGCACAACTCAGTTGGTGGAGTTTTTTCATGACCTGGCGAACCCATATGACAAAAGCGTTCAATCTGATTGTATTTTTCTTGATATCCGGAAAGCTTTCGACTTTGTTCCACACAAATTTATTCGTCACAAAATAAAGGCCCTCAAAATATCGGATGACGTTCTTGGGTGGTTAGCTGAATCTTTAAGTGGTAGGACCCAATCAGCGATAATTAATGGCAAATCATCTCATTTTATCCGGGTCACTTCTGATGTTCCCCAAGGCTCTGTTTTGGGATCGCTTTTGTTTTTAATATTTATTGATGATATTGTTCGAAACATTTTCTCATCTATGCTTGTAGGCCTTTATGCAGATGACTGTGTTATTTATCGGGCAGTAAGCGATCTGGATGATTGTATGGCCAGAGGGACATTGATCATATAGCCACCTGGTGCTCCACATGGGGGATTGATTTGAATGTGCGAAATGCCATTTTGTCATATTGACTAAAAAAAAGAACCCCCTCATGGGCATCTTCCGCATCAATAACATCGGTATCAGACTGTCACTGCATGCAAGATATTTAGGCGTCTTTTTTCCTGGTAATCTCTCTTGGAACCACCATATTGATTACATGACCGCTAAGGCTAACCGGATGCTGGGTTTCATCAAACGCAATTTTAGAGACTGCCTCGTGAAGTTGAAAATTCCTTGTAGCTTACGAACATCAGGTCAATTCTCGAAAGTGCTTCTGAAATCTGGGATCCCTACGAGTAATATCTAAATGATAATATAGGACGAATTCAAAACATCTGCCAGATTCGTCCAGATGTTTTATAGGTGGCGCCACAGTGTGACCGATCTCAAAATTAAGCTTAAGTGTCAGCCTTCCCAATTTTTACGTCAATGCTCTCGTTTAAAACTATTATATGCGATTTATTATGAAATATCCTACATTAACAAAGAGACATATTTACTTTCACCACACGTTCTCTCTCGTAGAAGGGATCACTCAAGAAAGGTTAGACCTTTGTCACCAAAAACTGACATCTTGAAGTACTTTTTTGTTTTTTCATGCGCTATTCAGAGATGGAATGAATTTCCAGAGGAACTTGTTTTAGTAAAAGCAAAACTATTTTTTTTATTCTTTGCTTAGTGCTTAACACATGCATATCATTTTCCTTGTATCCTAGTGTTGCAGTATATAATCGAGAGTTTAAGGGTCCACCTCTGCGTACTATTTGTGCTGTGGCCATTCAGGAAGCGCTTGCCTTTCCCATGTACTGAGGTGTCCTGTACTTTTGTCCCTCCCCCACTGTAATGCCCACACGGGCGCTGTGGGACATTGAAAATAAATAATAAATAAATAAATAAATAAATCGATCTGTATCTATTAGAAATAATCACGGTTCATGAAGTTCCCAGATTTCGGATAAGAAAAACAACAACTTGATGTATATATACTCTCCCGATAAAATTTGCATCATATCAAATATATAAGAAAACACATACATCGTCCCCCCCCCCCCCCCCCCACACACACACGCACAAAAATTTGTTCTCCCGCGGTATTGAAACTCTGACTGGAATTGCTTCTGGAAAACTGAAATCCTGATGGCAGACAAAAGAATAATTTCTCAAAACCTAAAAGCTAGAGAGAATACAGATGCCAAAGTTTCAGAACTAACCGTTATCTCAATTAAAAGTTATATTAAGTGATTTTTCTTGAAAATTTCAATGTGAAAATGGAGCCCGTTTTTTCCCGTTTTCTTTAACTAGCCCCATTCAGCTCCATGTATTCGAGAGCTACGTGGGCCGTTATTTGCCCATTGAAACGTTCCAAAAACCGACTATAACTTTTGAATAAGAAAAACGTTCAGCCTTTCCACTCTGGTGAAGAAGGAAGACCAGCGGAGCTGTACAATGGAAAGTAATGGCCGGCCGCAAGTCGGCAAGCCAGAGTTGAAAGGCTCCCGCCATCTATGAGCGACGGCGACAACCAGATAGGTGGCTTGTCGCCGTCGCTCATAGATGGCGGTAGGTGTCCAGAGTTCGGTGTCTTCATTTCTTCGCGGGGTCACGATCCCGGGGGAAACTAAAGCCCTTAACAGCTCCGCTGTAATAATGGTTAGTTTTGAATTGGAGCCTCGGTTGAGTGCGGGCTGAGCAGTGGTCCTGTGAAGAGGCAACGCCTCCTGATAAGAAGGTCGGAGGACTGAATTTTCTACGTCATCTAAAGATGCAAGTTCAAAGCACGGACACAACTGCTGCGTGAGCGTTTGGCTGAAACTTGTGTCCTCACTGACTGAACGGAAGTATCAGCCAAACGCTGACCCAGCACTCGCGTCCAGCGCGCGTTCGCCCCTTTAGATGAAGACGAGAATTCACTACTACTACTACTATGAAACGAAATTGGTACCGAAGTGGCGAGCAATGACGTCATAAAAGTCGAATCGTTATGCTAGAGAGCCATGATTGAAGAGCGCGTCCACCTCAAACCATGGGGAACGTTTGCAATTTAATGGCGGACGTCTCCCGGGGACATTAGTCGCGAGTGCGCGTGCGCTGCCTTTTCGAGTGGCGAGGAAGAAAGCATGCGCGGAAAGGCGTACAGGTTTGCAGACGATCACGCTATTCCGGCCAAGAGATGGCACGGCTCGGAGGAAGGTCCTAGCCCATCGGTTATAAAAGACGGCGGACCAGGAGACGCTCTTTTTCTCCCTTGGCCACTTAGGTATAAGTGCAGCAGGTCGCGCAGGTACGGTATTCTGATGGCTGAAACCGATGAGCACGTCAAGTGTCGACCCGTTCGCCGGGCCTATTCGGCCATTTTCGTTTGGCAACAAACGAAGTGGTGCCATCTATTTGGTAGCCCTGGCACACCTCCGGTCCGGGTATAGTTTCCTAATTTTTGCGCATCGTTCTTTCATCATAAGAATTAATGATGTGTCAGATTGGCGTAAGCGATTATTCTCTGAAAATACCGCGTAGACTTCGTCTCGAAAATACCGCGAAACCCGCCGTCTAGCTGGGAACCGGAAGTGTCTGAGGGCTATTGGCACACTGGCGCCACCACGTTTCAACTCACGCGAGAAGTGAGCTAATAACTCCGTGTGGTGCGGCAGTTGTCCCATTGCCGTAGTTAGCCCGTGCGCTATGGACAGACATACTCGTAGCTGATCTCGCCTTTGCTGAATGAATTCGCAACTTTAACGACCTATAGGGGGCACACCGGTGCCTATCAAAATGGCTGTCATCTGGATGATCGTCGTAGAACAGCGGTACGAGGCTGGGTCTGCGACGCGTAAGTAATTATAGTTTTGCTATATACGAGCAGTATTAGAGCCTTACATTATTTTTCACATCAGGAAGGTGTTGGCAAGCACCTTTAATGTGAAGCTGATCATCCAGGAGCTAGGGAGCGCGATTCTCACACCGCGGTACCACCATCGCTGAGAGTTGCGAATAAGCAGGGGCCAAAATCCGCAACTCGGTTGTTCGATGCATTTCTGTTTTTATTTATGTTTTGCACACGCAGTCAATGGTCGGGCCCGATAACCCGGGGTCACACTGCTTATACATCATACAAGGTACAGTCCGCATACAGATTCGAAGGCGGGTCACCGCGAGGTCCCTGCTTCGAATGCCGCATGGCAACGAGTTCAAGGAGACAATTGGCACGCGGCATTCGTACTAAAGATATCGCGGTGACTTGTCTCACAGACTGTCTTTTGATGTATAAGCGGTGGGACCCCGGCTTAAAGGGGCACTGCAAATGGACCAAAAAAACCAAATGCTCCTTCGAAGGGTGTACCTATCAGTGTCAAACACGAGCGTTCAGTGACCACATTGGTCTAGTGCGTCGGATAATGACGGCAGAACATTCTAGAGGTAGGACTGGCTGAATAGACCTATTGCTATATTACCCAAGCATCAAGGAGAATGCAGGGATTGGTGTTCCACGCGCCGCACGTGCTGGCCTCAGCAGTAGTAAATTTTCCAAAGCAAAAACCTAAAACAAATTGTATCTTGCACGCGCGTTCGTCAACGCTTTATTTTGGTTATTTACTTCGAATATTTTATACGGGGAAGACGTGCGCGTGTGGCGCGTGGAACACCAATCCCTGCATTCTCCTTGATGCTTGGGTAATACAGCAAATGGTCTATTGGTGAACGTGACCCTTCTGATTCTTTTAAGCCCGTGATTCGCACTCAATTGTTTTTGCTTTGAACGCCCGTAAATCGGTGGGGCATTCACATCTTCATAGCTGGATGGTCGTTCCAACAATTCGGAATCTCGCGCATGGTTGTTGCACGTACTTGTCGTTTCGGTTCTCTGTTGGTTCAGACTAACGACGTCATCATCAACATTAGAAAATGTGCTCAAAATTCTGAACTTCTTTCACCTATTGTGTTCGAAATACTTCATATTCTTTTTTTTTATTATATTTGAATGGGTTTCTAGAGTCTCAAACACTAATTTAAACGAACTCGATGCAAATTAAAAAAAAAAAAGATGGCCAGAAACACTTTGCAGGGCCTCTTTAAAGGGGTCATGAAACGATTTTCCTACTTCTTCCTCCTTAGCTTTAATCCTCAACCCAAATGCGAATTGTGAAATCACGTGGTCGTGACATTCCTTCGGCACCGGTGCGATGACTCCTAGCTTCCACCGTGCTTTTTATGCACACCATAGAACTTGTCATTCCCCAGTGACAATAAGTTCCGTCAGGGCACTCATTGGCCACGAACGCGAATCCAAATATTCGTCGACGGAGTGATTGTTCACGAGCGCATACGTCCGAGTGACGCAGTTCTCGTGTCCAATGCGTGAGCTGGGCTCTGCTGACATCAGTTTGGCGCCGGTGACGCGCTTTTGGAACCGTGGATGTATCATAGTGAAAAGGCGGAGAGCTTTCGAAGGCAAGAAGGTACAAAATAGTCCGCTATATTTTCAAATGTTCGTACCGAAAAGCTGGCTTTTGACTTTCTAGCCTCTTTCTTTTGGCCAAGTAAACGATATGCGATTAGTAAAGTCTCAATTTAAAATCATTCATCCCAACCCAAAATTCGTTTCATGGCCCCTTTAAAGGTGCTTCTAGTACAAGCAAACACCGCAATATGACCCGCATAATACCCCATTTACACGACCAGCATAAAGCTGGTTGTGTGAATCGGGTATTTCAGCGCGATCAGTCCGCGATCTTCGAGTCGCGAGCACATGACACGCGCTGAGGATCGCGAACTAACTCGCCGCCGACCATATGGGAACAAGCTGGGATTCATATCCCAGCTTGTTCAAATTTCGGTAGCTATTATAATAGCGTTTTGGGAATATTCGAGAACAATGTATCGAATTATACTTAACAAGATATGGAGACTTTTAGATCTGAAAGTCGAGCTCGTTGTTTTTTTCTTCTTCTTACTTAAAGGGGCCCTGCAATCATATTTAAGCGTCTACCTTTTTTTGCGGTTTCCACGTCTCTTAAAGTTTGGGCAAGCCAGCGGGCACGGAGAGAGTAACTAAATATCAGTGCGTCATATTTTAACCGGACGACGCGGAAACCTCCTCCACCGACGAGGGCGACCCACGGTACCGAAAGCGCGCAAAATGTGACGTCTTTGGTCCTGGTGTTACTACTGGTCAGGGCCGCTAAAACCTTCTTCTTAGTTGAAATACAAAATATAAGTGGCGCGAACCGTTTCAATTATTTATAAAAGTAGTTTTTGTTCAGTATTTTCGATCAGAAAAGAAACGAATGCAGTTTATAAAGTACGGAAATAAGAAATGACCCGTCGACATACCCGCCACCAAGCGGTGGAAAAGGCGGTGCATACTAGAAAGCAGTAGTGGGATCAGGCGCCGACACGGAAAGGTCCCGGATGTACGCGGCGGCGCTGCGGTCGTATGGGCAGGAGGATCCGACCAACTCCGAGCGTTCCAAAGGTCTTCGGCGTGAAGCTTTGTATTGCGGTTTGGCCGTTTCTTGGTATGGCAGCGCGAAGTGGCTTCCATTCTGAACTGATCTTTACCCCGTGTTTGCTTTCGTTTGTGGCCAATGAAGTGTCATGCCGAAATAGTGTTTAATCGCGCAGCAAATGCAATGAGAGCCGCTCTGGCTGCGCGCTGCATACAGCCTATCCAGAATATGCTTTAGTGACGCCCTCTTGCGCCGTCGAGACGGAGTACGGCAGCCGTGAGCGCTCGCGATGAGCCCAATACCCCTCCTCTAGTTCACGGCCACTCGAGCAACCAAGGACGTCATGAGGGAGGTTATTTTTTGCTTGTTTTTGTAATTTCAATTTGCCTATAACTTTTAAAATAAAGCGAATTTCGAGAAAAGAAAAGTTTCACTAAGTTACTACGTTCAGTGCGCTCAGGTTCGGTGCAAATTAAAAACCAGTAAAAAAGTCCTTGCAGGGCCCCTTTAAGGAAATATTTTCGTTGCTTTAAGTGCCACACGGCTTAATTGCGTAGACTTCAGCGACCACCGTTCTATTTAAGTATGGTGATGACTAGAACGCGTCTTAGACTAGAGTGTTTACGGCGCTCAAATTGTGGTCCCTGGATTTCCGCCCGATGACGTCATACTTGTATGACGGCGTGACGGCGGTGGTAGTGGATGTGCCAGACAAACACCTCCTAGATAAGAAGGCCTAAGTGCCGATTTTTCCTGCCTCACTAAAGAAGGCCACGGGAGGCCAGAGATTGGACACGAACATACGGCGTCGGCGTTCGGCCATGAGTCGTGCTCTCGTTGATCGGACACGAGTTGCAGCCGAACCATGACGCCGTCCGTGGTCGTGTCCTGGAGGCTTTGCACGGAAGCTTTAGGACGCTGCGACGACAGTGACACTTGCGTTCGCTCCTGCTTTTTGCCGGTACTTCTAGCGTCAACCACCAGGATCGTAATATCCGACATTGTGACACTCCGGCTTTTATGATGTCGTTTGTTGCCATTTCGGGACCATTCAATCAACGAGAGATCAACATGTTTTTAAGCTGACGTCATAATAATGAAATGTCAAACGCTTTCCTCATTTGAAACATCGCTTAGCGACGTTGATAAAGAGAATTGCGGCATTAAATAATTTTGATTGGTTACACGCTTTCGCTTATTATGCGTGTATAGGTAATGGTCGTCTATACATAAGTGCTTCCGGAGAGGGACCCAAGCAATCTACAGAGTGGACGACAACTGTCTGAAAGCATTTAGAACATAGTATTGTACACTGTATTCCATCAAAGTAGTTATCTGCCTGTGTCTCGAAAGGTACGGGAGAGAAAAAGACTTTACTCTCGCGCGAGTTCGTACGACGACAGCTTTTCGTACAACCCATCCCTTCGACAACGCAGGGCACAACTAGTGCGAGGAAATACAGTGAGCTGATACTCCTGTCACGTGGCTAAGTTCATGTAATTTCCATCGATTGAGATTATGTGATCGCCCAACTAGCGCGGGCCGCTCCTGCCGGAATGCAGTGCAAGCGCGACACTCGTAGTCAGAATGGCGAGCTGATTCGCCGATCACATAATCCCATTCGATGGAAATAACATTAAAGAATAACTGCAAAGAAAAAATGTTTTTAACAGCTTAACTGTGGCAAGCATGTCACAAAACAAATTTTCCGCAAAAAAAAAAAAAATTATAGCAATATTTATTGCGCAAGACTGATTTAAAGGGGCGATGCAACAATTTTTGTACTTTGCGCAAATACCGCTTAGAACGGATCCCTGACGTTAATGACCTATGAAACACGCGTTCGTTTTTCACCCCCCGCAATAGAAGTCCAAGTAAAAAATTAAAGAAAAACGAGCAGCGTTCACCCCCTCAACTCGCAGCCAGAACAAGCGGCCACGTGATCTGGAGCCGAATATATGCCGCCAATGTTGATCATAGCCACGCGCTCGGGTTGGCAAAGCACAGAACACGCGCTGAGTTCCAGACATTGTTATGGCTCGGCTATTGTAGTCGTTGCAGCGATTGGACACGGGCCACTACCCGAATGCTTCTCGAGCTTGTAATTATCACGAGCCCAAATCGAGTGCCCACGCAATGCTCGGGTCCAATCTATGAACAGCATTCAAATATCGTCATATGGGTGTACTGCGATCCCCACGTTACGTCATCAAATTTTGCAAAGGAGAGATTGAATGAAAATGATCGCTCTTGTCTCTGAAATTACACTGCAACAAAGGCGTTTCTTGGCCAGTGGCGTTGCGCGCGAGTAACCTTGAGTCCCACTAGTGCCAGTAAGCTCGTGTAAAGTGAAAAACACTCCAATTGAATATCGTTGCACAGCCCCTTTAAGTTTTCGGCTACTTCGTCCGTTTTGAATCGCGGGCCACGAAGTTGGTATTATACGTCACAGGGTAACGTCCGATAGCAATTCTTCTAATTCACTAAGAGATTGATTGACAGCTAAGATCTTGGTTGTTAAACTTTTGTGATATGTTGCAATTTCCTTTTGAGGGGAATATTTTTACGTTTAAAGAATAAGTCATGTAATGAGAGTTATTATTCTTTACAAAAGGTTTACAAGACCGGCACTTCCGTTTGGATTCATACCATAACAAACAAAAGCTTCGCCATTCTTTTCATGGCCGCCGAAGTCTCTGCTCCCGCCTGTCTCGCCTACTTAGCCTACTTTTTGTCTAAGTGAGTGTTTTGTGTTGACCCAGGTGCTTGAGTGAGACTTCCTGAAGTGAAGTAGTGTTTGTTTAGCAGCTGTCGCAGGTGTTACAACGACGCGGGGTTTTGGCTTTCATAGCGCGGTTTGTTACTTTCGTTTTCCTGGGGTGTTCTCTTTGCTTTCATAGCTCGTTACTTTTTGGAGATGTCAGCTACTGTAAAGCGGCGCCGTTGCTCTGTAAAGTCCTGCCAGATTAGTGATCGCGACAACGATCACCAGCGGGTGCATCGTCCGAGCGCGCCGAAGGCTCGGGAGGCTAAGGCGGCGCGTCGTCTTCGCGTCTGGCAGCCGTCCTTCGCGGCATATCTTTGTACGGCCGAAGACCCAGTTGCTCGCAACGGCCAAGAAGCTGACGCTTCAATGCAGGGTCCATTTTGCACGCAGTTCGCACAGAACCACGGTGGAAGAAACATTTAGGTGATGACTCTCTGTCCGACGCGGCGACCATATTATGTTCGGCTCACCGAGCGCTTCACTCACACGGGGATAGATGGCGCCGATGTATGGGATCCCTCCCAAACCGACCGCTCCGGTTGTTTCTCCCAGTGGTGGTCCCGCATTCTCTCGCTCACCGCCTCTTGTTGTACCTCACCGCCGCCACGCAGCCACCAAGTCGCCAGAGTTCGTAAATCTGTGTTCTCTTCCTGCTTCTTTTTATTCTTCTTCTTCTTCGGGTTAAGGCTCACCTTCGTGCACGATGGTGGCACCTGTGATTGACACAGCATCAAAGCAAAACACGAGGCCAGCCACTGGCCGCGCACCACCACCACACCACGAAAAAGGCGAGCACGCTACGCCGCCGACGCTGTGGCCACCGAGGAGGGACCTCATACCTCAGCGCCCTCCGTGACGGCGCGTAACTAACTACTCCTGGTTCGAGGCTAGCTCCGAACACGATCTGGTCGCTCGCTCCTCGCATGGACAGCGGCCAGAGTCATCACCTAAATGTGTTTCTTCCACCGTGCACAGAACGCAGAAGCTACAAAAGGCTGTGGCGCGCACAGAACACGGACCGGAAGTCGAGACGCTGCGTACGTCGTTCAACACCGCAGCCAAGTCAATCCATGAGCAAATCCAAGAGCAAGGGGCGGGGTGTACTCCTCCGCGCGGGGCGAAAGAGAGGGAGTTTTGAATGTGGAGAAGTTGTGACTCCGACTAAATTACGTCCAATGGGGTAAACATTGCCAATTCTTTTTTTTTTTTTTACGCGGAAAATTTGTTTTGTGACATGCTTGTCCCAATTAGGCTGTTTAAAAAACACTTCTTTGTCTTCGCAGTTACTCTTTAAAGGGACACTGACACCCTCCTCCCCCCCCCCCCCCCCCCAAAAAAAAAAATGTTTTTTGTTAGGCGATTCATTATGGTGTCAGAGGACTACCTAATCAATAATTTGCTACAGCGTCACATATATTTTTGATGAAGTCAGAGAGCACAACTGCTCGACACCAAAACCGAAGCTGGATTGTGGAGGAAGGAGAAATATAGAGGAGGAGAAAGTTACCGGAAGTCACGTAGATGCGTAATTTTTTTGTTTCAATCAACCTATTTGCAGCTTTTTAGAAGCCACAAAAATGGGTATCATATTTTTTGTGTACGTTTAGTATTGAGTGTGTGCCTTCGATGACCCACGACTTTGATTATCTTTGGTGGTTGTTCTAATTCATAGAGAGCGGCACGTGATCACGAAGAAGAGAGTGAGTGCGACTCAAATTGGCCAGTTCTCGATAGGCGGTTTTCGGGCGGAAAGAAAACGAATTTCGAGCCGCACATTCTGTTCTGGGTAGTTGGGCTCTCATATGTCATGTACAAATAAAAACTTTGGCGAGCATAAATACCCTGTCTGTGTCCCTTTGACTGTGCCGTGTGGCAGGTGTATTTCTACACGTTCACATAGTTAGCACTCAGCATCAAAAAATACTAAAGCAAAATTAACTGTTGGGCTATTTGGCTAAACATTGTTAAAAATCAGAAGCGCAAACACCAAGGAAAAGAAGAGGGTACAGGACAGAGAGCTCTGACCTGTCCCTTCTTCTTTTCCTTAATGTTAGCGCTTTTCATTTCTAACAACCAAAACTATTTGACAGCTAATAGTAAACAATGAAATTGGACAACGCCATACTTACCGTCCAAAATTTAGGCTGTACTCACTCGAGTTTAAATTGCGATGCAACCCGTTCGGGCTTCCAAGGTTGACTGCTACGTTTATCTAGAGCATCCGAGCGAACGCCGTGCCTGTTTTGTCACATGTTTTCGTGCGCAGAAATAGAAAAGCTGACACAGATATGGGGGGACGTATGTATGGTAAAAAGGGAAGGCAGGAAACCATGAATTTTGCTCGGTCCACCTGCAATACTTCGAAACGCAGCCAAGGAAAGTTTTGTCGCTTATTCCACGTGGGCCACAGGTTGGTTGAGTGACGTTCTACCAACCCGCCACCTGTTTCATCCCCCGATTTAACCGCGACGCTTAGACGATGAGCTATGAAGTGAACACTTCGACTTTTGCATTCGATATACGATATAACTCCGCAGCACAAATGAACCAGACCTGCTATGGCCAACGCAGAGGATCAAAACGTTAGGCCAGCCAAGAATACAATATTTCAGGCTACACGTTGTGACTAAAACATTTTTATTCTAAATGTATGTCTTTACGTATTAATATAGTTTACAAAATAGTTTTAAAACGCACCGGTCCCATGCAGAGCCGTATATTGGGAGAGTTTGGTCAATGGGAGGAGCTGGCGAGAGCTGGGGTGCAGCGGCGAACGCGTTGCCGCCACCAGCGCCGCATTCCCACCGTGACGATCCTGCGAAGTAAAATGAAGCCGAGATGACCTTGGAGGAGCCGCGCACCGTGGCTCAGGTATTTTTTGTTTCTGCGTGAGACTGAAATTACATGAATGGGTAATTGTAAGATATTGGTGGAAATAGGGAGTTTCAAAACGCTGAGCCCGTTTACCGAGCCAAAAAAGGTGTCATTGACGAGAAATGTTTTCTGAAACATGGGGCGAAATTGCGAACACAAGGTGCGCGTTCATGGTTAGGGTCAAAATTCCCACAGAACCGTGTCGGCGGTTTTAATTCTGTTTCACATGCAGCAACTGTGCGAAAAAAATCGGTGCGACAGCCGACGCAGCAAGTGCGATCGCAATGTTTGGTTTCACATCCTGCAACAACCGCGCGATTTCTGTCGGCGCGGCCGGCTCTTCTACTCTAGGTTAGTTGCAGCGGACACGGGCGCGACGCGTTTGACTTTAAAATACAACGCGACGCGTTTGACTAAAATAGAACAAAAACGTCTTAATAAACACAAATGTTTTACGAATGCAATATGTAACTACAAATTTCTTATAATTAAGCATTAAACCGAAAGCTTTTAAATACGTATATATTTATTATCGAATACGCAGCTATCGCGGAAGAAAGCTGGCTAATGAACGGCTGGAAGCTTTTTGGACTGCGTAGTGTGTAGTGTTCCGATATGTCACGTGACGCGTGGCCGCAAGGCTCGCTATTGGTTGGCAAGAAAGCGATCGCAACGACTCTGCGGCAAAATACCAACTTGGTGGAAATCAGTTGCAGAGCCACTGCGACTGCAACTTTAATCGCACATATCCTAAAAATCACCCCAATTTCGGACGAGAATCGCAGCATGTGAAACAGCCTATAGAGGGCATTCTGAATGTCGCTGTGACGTCAACTTTACGTGCGTTACCCTTTGAGTTACGATGAGTCGCAAATTTAAACTCCAGCGTGCTGAATACAGCTTGAATACATCCTTATCTAAAAATTGTGATTTGAAGGTGTTTTTTAAGCTGGCTGCCTCCAGTAGGGGAACATTGTGGATAGTGGTTGGTCACAGGAGCTGTCAATCAATGCGCCCAAGGTCATTGAAACAATTTCGGCCAATGACGGGTCCTTATTTTCGCCTTATTCTTACCATTTAATGACCACACTTCCTACATATACGGCTCTGGTCTCGTGGCGCGCGTCTTGAATGGGTACAAAACGGTTTTTAATTTTAAGGCGAAAGCCTTACTTGCCTCAATGAGCGAAAAACCAGAGTAGATGGCCATAAAAATGCGATGGTTCGGCACGCACCACTCAATCGTACGCTTACGGAAGACGCTGTCCTTGGCGTCGTCCTTGCGGTCCTCCTAGAAGTAGCCCTAGACCTTGTTAAGAATGGAACCTTCGGCGACCTTCTTCCGAGTTTCAACGCTGCGGAAACGAGTCACGATCTGTCCGGGACTGTCGCCCACCTGTCGGAGCCTGCCCAAAACGAGTCTCAACGCGTCCGTGACGTCAACGGGACTTGTGTGTGTGTGCGTGTGGGTTCGTGCGCTCCGGAAGGGGAGAGAGGCATGACCTAACTGCAGAGAACTTTGGCTACGACGCACTTTTGGCTACGACGCGGCGGTCTTTGCTGCAACGCACTTGGCGGCGGTTTGCTACTCGCACCTGCTGCCCTGGCGGAGAGTGAGGGAGAAAACAGACCCTATATAAGGCGGAGCGTGAGGCTGCTCCGTTGTTTCCTTGGATTTGACGACTGTATCGCAACCATGTAATTAAACCGTTCGTTACGTTACCAATTCTCCCACCTCCACTGGACCCCTGGGTTCTTCACTTCGGGGAATGGTCGTCGTCACGAGCCAGGAAGCCTCCGGACGTGCGGCTTAAACCCCGCCTCGAACAACTGGTTGGCAGCGGTTGGGATCGGACCATGCGACATCGTGCTACATCTGTGGTTGAGCGTTTGGACTTTGCTTTGAGATTCGCCAGGCTTCAGATTATGGGTAATTAATTTTGAACTGCTGGGAATCCTTAGTGTTTGACTCGTGCGCTAGATTTTGGTACAACCTCGCGACAAGTTTTAGAACAAAGCCAAAGCTAAAGAGCAGCGATCATGGATCTAATGAGGTTACTGAGAACAGATTTACTCTGTTTATGTGAAGAATTGGGTGTGGAGGTGGAGCAAAAGATGAAGAAATCTGAGATCAGTAAAGCAATTTCAGAGAGCGCGGAAGCAGAGGAAATTAAAATTGCGTGAGAACTGCTTCAGAACGCTAAGAGCGAAGCTGCAGCGAGAGAGGAACGAGAGCAGGAGCAGGCTGCAGCGAGAGAGGAACGAGCGCAGACTGCAGCGAGAGAGGAACGAGCGCAGACTGCTGCGACAGAGGAGCGAGCGCTGAAAAGGCTAGAGCTCGAAATTGAACAACAGCGATTAAACTCGCAGAACAGTAGAGTTCGGGCTCCGGTACGAGCAAGTGAGACCGAGTCGTATCAAATGAAGAAGCTACTGCAGCCGTTTAAAGTTGGGGAAGACGTGGGCCTGTCCTTAGTTAACTTTGAGAGGACATGTGAGAAGTTGAGCTTCGCCCCAGAAACGTGGCCGCAACGGCTTTTGACTTTGTTGCCCTGTGAGGCTGCAGAGGTTGTCGCGCGCCTTAGTGCCGGAGACGCGGACGACTACGACAAGGCGAAGTCCAGCCTTTTGAAGCGGTACCGCCTTTCTGCCGAGGCGTTCCGTCGAAGGTATAGAAACGCATCCAAAAAGAGCAGCGAGGGCTACTCGGAATTCGCGTACGGGCTTAAAACCAATTTGATAGAATGGTTGAAGGGCGAGGAAGTGTACGAAAGCCGAGACAAGGTAGTCGAGTGTGTGTGCCTCGAACAGTTCTTTCGTAGCATTCCGCAGTCAGTCAAGCTCTGGGTGCAGGATAGGGTGGGAGTCGACTCTGTCGAAAGGGCCGCTGAGCTAGCCGAAGAGTACGCAACGCGTAGAAAGCTGAGCGGAGAGGAAAGCGAACCCGGCCGGAGCGATCAGCGCAAGACCTTCCGACAGGGAAACGGCTCGCAAGAAAACGGGCCCGAGAAGCCCGAAGCAGGACAAAAGGTCCCAGAAAAGAGCGCAGAACACTCGAACGGAGACGAGGCGCGGAAAAGCCCAAGAGGGCAGTTCGAGGCAAGGAAGCCGTTCCTGTGCTACAATTGTCAGGAGCCGGGACACACAGCGGCCAGATGTAAGAAACCCCGGGTTGTGTTCTCGTACGTGAACGGTAGTGACAAGGACCTGAAGCTTCTTCGTCCCTATCTTCACGAGCTCCATGTAAACGGAAAGCCGTGCAGGGTGCTTCGGGACAGTGCAGCGACGATGGACGTTGTTCATCTGTCGTATGTAACGACATCCGATTTTACTGGAAAGGTAGTTTGGATCAAGCAGCTGCTCGAAAAGCACAGTGTCTGTCTGCCTATGGCGACAGTAAGGATAACTGGCCCGTTCGGAGAGCTAGTGACAGAGGCGGTTGTCTCGCAAACAGTCCCGTTGGAGTATCCTTATTTGTTTTCTAACTGGTCAGATTTCCTGCTGCGCTAAAGGGGTCAACAACTGGAAGAAGGGCTAGTTCAGTCATGTACGAGGTCCAAATCGCGTCAGGTCGCCCCTTTGTTGACGAGTGATTCAGCGCCAGAGGCAGCTGACGGGGAGCAAGCACTCCCAGAGTTGGAGGCAGAAAACCGGGATGAGAGGGACCAGGTTGTAGAACAACCTGACCTCGTAGCAATAGAAAGCGTACGCCGTCCCAACGCGCCAAAGAAAAAGGCGGAGGAAGACGGGATCAGTGCAAGATCTCTCGTAGCTCCGGCGTCACGCAACGTTGGTCCTCTGCTACGAGTAGACAGAGTGTCTTTGACAGTCGAGCAGAAGAGCGACCCTAGTGTGTCAGGGTTTCGCGGTACAGCTCAGGATATTGCTAGGACCAATGTGACGGGGCATGAAAAAGGCGGATGGTTTTGTCGGCGCTATAAGGACCGCATTTTCACGTCTAGAAATCACGTGAAAATCGATTACTATGACTTCCGCGTAAGAAAAAGGAAAGGCAAATTTAACGGCAATGCCGATGGGTTGAGCAGATTTTTCTGATATCAGCAAAAACAGTAGGGATGATCTCAGAGGTTTTCGTCATCCACGGGAATAAAGATCAAAGTGGGGGCACTTTGCTCAAAATGACCTCACAAATTGCGAAGGGTTTTATCTTTTGTTTTTTGTTCATAGTGACCTCGTTGGAAAAATGAGTTTTTTTGGCAACAGGGGGTCCCGATACCCGGAATTGTGCCAAATTTTGGTAATCCGTAATCCAGTCTGGCGGATCTCTGGCGAATTCCGAGCGTTTGACTGCGGTGTGGCGTGGTGTTGTGGGGGACGTTTCCGCTAATGCCTCCGTTGTAAGAGGTTTGGGAGTTTGTTTAGTGCTTGCAGCGTCTTCTCAAGGCCTACTCCAAGCCCACCTCTTCAGGCCAGCGATTGTACCACCGGCCATTCGAGGTTTCCCTGGCCCCGGAGGGGCTGTTAAGAATGGAACCTTCGGCGACCTTCTTCCGAGTTTCAACGCTGCGGAAACGAGTCACGATCTGTCCGGGACTGTCGCCCACCTGTCGGAGCCTGCGCAAAACGAGTCTCAACGCGTCCGTGACGTCAACGGGACGTGTGTGTGTGTGCGTGTGGGTTCGTGCGCTCCGAAAGGGGAGAGAGGCATGACCTAACTGCGGAGAACTTTGGCTACGACGCGGCGGTCTTTGCTGCAACGCACTTGGCGGCGGTTTGCTACTCGCACCTGCTGCCCTGGCGGAGAGTGAGGGAGAAAACGGACCCTATATAAGGCGGAGCGTGAGGCTGCTCCGTTGTTTTCTCGGATTTGACGACTGTATCGCAACCATGTAATTAAACCGTTCGTTACGTTACCAATTCTCCCACCTCCACTGGACCCCTGGGTTCTTCACTTCGGGGAATGGTCGTTGTCACGAGCCAGGAAGCCTCCGGACGTGCGGCTTAAACCCCGCCTCGAACAACTAGTTGGCAGCGGTTGGGATCGGACCATGCGACATCGTGCTACATCTGTGGGTGAGCGTTTGGACTTTGCTTTGAGATTCGCCAGGCTTCAGATTATGGGTAATTAATTTTGAACTGCTGGGAATCCTTAGTGTTTGACTCGTGCGCTAGATTTTGGTACAACCTCGCGACAAGTTTTAGAACAAAGCCAAAGCTAAAGAGCAGCGATCATGGATCTAATGAGGTTACTGAGAACAGATTTACTCTGTTTATGTGAAGAATTGGGTGTGGAGGTGGAGCAAAAGATGAAGAAATCTGAGATTAGTAAAGCAATTTCAGAGAGCGCGGAAGCAGAGGAAATTAAAATTGCGTGGGAACTGCTTCAGAACGCTAAGAGCGAAGCTGCAGCGAGAGAGGAACGAGAGCAGGAGCAGGCTGCAGCGAGAGAGGAACGAGCGCAGACTGCTGCGACAGAGGAGCGAGCGCTGAAAAGGCTAGAGCTCGAAATTGAACAACAGCGATTAAACTCGCAGAACAGTAGAGTTCGGGCTCCGGTACGAGCAAGTGAGACCGAGTCGTATCAAATGAAGAAGCTACTGCAGCCGTTTAAAGTTGGGGAAGACGTGGGCCTGTCCTTAGTTAACTTTGAGAGGACATGTGAGAAGTTGAACTTCGCCCCAGAAACGTGGCCGCAACGGCTTTTAACTTTGTTGCCCTGTGAGGCTGCAGAGGTTGTCGCGCGCCTTAGTGCTGGAGACGCGGACGACTAGGACAAGGCGAAGTCCAGCCTTTTGAAGCGGTACCGCCTTTCTGCCGAGGCGTTCCGTCAAAGGTTTAGAAACGCATCCAAAAAGAGCAGCGAGGGCTACTCGAAATTCGCGTACGGTCTTAAACCAATTTGATAGAATGGTTGAAGGGCGAGGAAGTGTACGAAAGCCGAGACAAGGTAGTCGAGTGTGTGTGCCTCGAACAGTTCTTTCGTAGCATTCCGCAGTCAGTCAAGCTCTGGGTGCAGGATAGGGTGGGAGGCGACTCTGTCGAAAGGGCCGCTGAGCTAGCCGAAGAGTACGCAACGCGTAGAAAGCTGAGCGGAGAGGAAAGCGAACCCGGCCGGAGCGATCAGCGCAAGACCTTCCGACAGGGAAACGGCTCGCAAGAAAACGGGCCCGAGAAGCCCGAAGCAGGACAAAAGGTCCCAGAAAAGAGCGCAGAACACTCGAACGGAGACGAGGCGCGGAAAAGCCCAACAGGGCAGTTCGAGGCAAGGAAGCCGTTCCTGTGCTACAACTGTCAGGAGCCGGGACACACAGCGGCCAGATGTAAGAAACCGCGGGTTGTGTTCTCGTACGTGAACGGTAGTGACAAGGACCTGAAGCTTCTTCGTCCCTATCTTCACGAGCTCCATGTAAACGGAAAGCCGTGCAAGGTGCTTCGGGACAGTGCAGCGACGATGGACGTTGTTCATCTGTCGTATGTAACGACATCCGATTTTACTGGAAAGGTAGTTTGGATCAAGCAGCTGCTCGAAAAGCACAGTGTCTGTCTGCCTATGGCGACAGTAAGGATAACTGGCCCGTTCGGAGAGCTAGTGACAGAGGCGGTTGTCTCGCAAACAGTCCCGTTGGAGTATCCTTATTTGTTTTCTAACCGGTCAGATTTCCTGCTGTGCTAAAGGGGTCAACAACTGGGAGAAGGGCTAGTTCAGTCATGTACGAGGTCCAAATCGCGTCAGGTCGCCCCTTTGTTGACGAGTGATCCAGCGCCAGAGGCAGCTGACGGGGAGCAAGCACTCCCAGAGTTGGAGGCAGAAAACCGGGATGAGAGGGACCAGGTTGTAGAACAGCCTGACCTCGTAGCAATAGAAAGCGTACGCCGTCCCAACGCGCCAAAGAAAAAGGCGGAGGAAGACGGGATCAGTGCAAGATCTCTCGTAGCTCCGGCGTCACGCAACGTTGGTCCTCTGCTACGAGTAGACAGAGTGTCTTTGACAGTCGAGCAGAAGAGCGACCCTAGTGTGTCAGGGTTTCGCGGTACAGCTCAGGATATTGCTAGGACCAATGTGACGGGGCATGAAAAAGGCGGATGGTTTTGTCGGCGCTATAAGGACCGCATTTTCACGTCTAGAAATCACGTGAAAATCGATTACTATGACTTCCGCGTAAGAAAAAGGAAAGGCAAATTTAACGGCAATGCCGATGGGTTGAGCAGATTTTTCTGATATCAGCAAAAACAGTAGGGATGATCTCAGAGGTTTTCGTCATCCACGGGAATAAGGATCAAAGTGGGGGCACTTTGCTCAAAATGACCTCACAAATTGCGAAGGGTTTTATCTTTTGTTTTTTGTTCATAGTGACCTCGTTGGAAAAATGAGTTTTTTTGGCAACAGGGGGTCCCGATACCCGGAATTGTGCCAAATTTTGGTAATCCGTAATCCAGTCTGGCGGATCTCTGGCGAATTCCGAGCGTTTGACTGCGGTGTGGCGTGGTGTTGTGGGGGACGTTTCCGCTAATGCCTCCGTTGTAAGAGGTTTGGGAGTTTGTTTAGTGCTTGCAGCGTCTTCTCAAGGCCTACTCCAAGCCCACCTCTTCAGGCCAGCGATTGTACCACCGGCCATTCGAGGTTTCCCTGGCCCCGGAGGGGCTGTTAAGAATGGAACCTTCGGCGACCTTCTTCCGAGTTTCAACGCTGCGGAAACGAGTCACGATCTGTCCGGGACTGTCGCCCACCTGTCGGAGCCTGCGCAAAACGAGTCTCAACGCGTCCGTGACGTCAACGGGACGTGTGTGTGTGTGCGTGTGGGTTCGTGCGCTCCGAAAGGGGAGAGAGGCATGACCTAACTGCGGAGAACTTTGGCTACGACGCGGCGGTCTTTGCTGCAACGCACTTGGCGGCGGTTTGCTACTCGCACCTGCTGCCCTGGCGGAGAGTGAGGGAGAAAACGGACCCTATATAAGGCGGAGCGTGAGGCTGCTCCGTTGTTTTCTCGGATTTGACGACTGTATCGCAACCATGTAATTAAACCGTTCGTTACGTTACCAATTCTCCCACCTCCACTGGACCCCTGGGTTCTTCACTTCGGGGAATGGTCGTTGTCACGAGCCAGGAAGCCTCCGGACGTGCGGCTTAAACCCCGCCTCGAACAACTAGTTGGCAGCGGTTGGGATCGGACCATGCGACATCGTGCTACATCTGTGGGTGAGCGTTTGGACTTTGCTTTGAGATTCGCCAGGCTTCAGATTATGGGTAATTAATTTTGAACTGCTGGGAATCCTTAGTGTTTGACTCGTGCGCTAGATTTTGGTACAACCTCGCGACAAGTTTTAGAACAAAGCCAAAGCTAAAGAGCAGCGATCATGGATCTAATGAGGTTACTGAGAACAGATTTACTCTGTTTATGTGAAGAATTGGGTGTGGAGGTGGAGCAAAAGATGAAGAAATCTGAGATTAGTAAAGCAATTTCAGAGAGCGCGGAAGCAGAGGAAATTAAAATTGCGTGGGAACTGCTTCAGAACGCTAAGAGCGAAGCTGTAGCGAGAGAGGAACGAGAGCAGGAGCAGGCTGCAGCGAGAGAGGAACGAGCGCAGACTGCTGCGACAGAGGAGCGAGCGCTGAAAAGGCTAGAGCTCGAAATTGAACAACAGCGATTAAACTCGCAGAACAGTAGAGTTCGGGCTCCGGTACGAGCAAGTGAGACCGAGTCGTATCAAATGAAGAAGCTACTGCAGCCGTTTAAAGTTGGGGAAGACGTGGGCCTGTCCTTAGTTAACTTTGAGAGGACATGTGAGAAGTTGAACTTCGCCCCAGAAACGTGGCCGCAACGGCTTTTGACTTTGTTGCCCTGTGAGGCTGCAGAGGTTGTCGCGCGCCTTAGTGCTGGAGACGCGGACGACTACGACAAGGCGAAGTCCAGCCTTTTGAAGCGGTACCGCCTTTCTGCCGAGGCGTTCCGTCAAAGGTTTAGAAACGCATCCAAAAAGAGCAGCGAGGGCTACTCGGAATTCGCGTACGGGCTTAAAACCAATTTGATAGAATGGTTGAAGGGCGAGGAAGTGTACGAAAGCCGAGACAAGGTAGTCGAGTGTGTGTGCCTCGAACAGTTCTTTCGTAGCATTCCGCAGTCAGTCAAGCTCTGGGTGCAGGATAAGGTGGGAGGCGACTCTGTCGAAAGGGCCGCTGAGCTAGCCGAAGAGTACGCAACGCGTAGAAAGCTGAGCGGAGAGGAAAGCGAACCCGGCCGGAGCGATCAGCGCAAGACCTTCCGACAGGGAAACGGCTCGCAAGAAAACGGGCCCGAGAAGCCCGAAGCAGGACAAAAGGTCCCAGAAAAGAGCGCAGAACACTCGAACGGAGACGAGGCGCGGAAAAGCCCAACAGGGCAGTTCGAGGCAAGGAAGCCGTTCCTGTGCTACAACTGTCAGGAGCCGGGACACACAGCGGCCAGATGTAAGAAACCGCGGGTTGTGTTCTCGTACGTGAACGGTAGTGACAAGGACCTGAAGCTTCTTCGTCCCTATCTTCACGAGCTCCATGTAAACGGAAAGCCGTGCAGGGTGCTTCGGGACAGTGCAGCGACGATGGACGTTGTTCATCTGTCGTATGTAACGACATCCGATTTTACTGGAAAGGTAGTTTGGATCAAGCAGCTGCTCGAAAAGCACAGTGTCTGTCTGCCTATGGCGACAGTAAGGATAACTGGCCCGTTCGGAGAGCTAGTGACAGAGGCGGCTGTCTCGCAAACAGTCCCGTTGGAGTATCCTTATTTGTTTTCTAACCGGTCAGATTTCCTGCTGCGCTAAAGGGGTCAACAACTGGGAGAAGGGCTAGTTCAGTCATGTACGAGGTCCAAATCGCGTCAGGTCGCCCCTTTGTTGACGAGTGATCCAGCGCCAGAGGCAGCTGACGGGGAGCAAGCACTCCCAGAGTTGGAGGCAGAAAACCGGGATGAGAGGGACCAGGTTGTAGAACAGCCTGACCTCGTAGCAATAGAAAGCGTACGCCGTCCCAACGCGCCAAAG
The DNA here is from genome assembly GCA_013358835.2 of Ixodes persulcatus. NCBI lineage: Eukaryota > Metazoa > Arthropoda > Arachnida > Ixodida > Ixodidae > Ixodes > Ixodes persulcatus. Next base: position 72,831 of record JABSTQ010000434.1, read on the forward strand.
AAAAAGGCGGAGGAAGACGGGATCAGTGCAAGATCTTTCGTAGCTCCGGCGTCACGCAACGTTGGTCCTCTGCTACGAGTAGACAGAGTGTCTTTGACAGTCGAGCAGAAGAGCGACCCTAGTGTGTCAGGGTTTCGCGGTACAGCTCAGGATATTGCTAGGACCAATGTGACGGGGCATGAAAAAGGCGGATGGTTTTGTCGGCGCTATAAGGACCGCATTTTCACGTCTAGAAATCACGTGAAAATCGATTACTATGACTTCCGCGTAAGAAAAAGGAAAGGCAAATTTAACGGCAATGCCGATGGGTTGAGCAGATTTTTCTGATATCAGCAAAAACAGTAGGGATGATCTCAGAGGTTTTCGTCATCCACGGGAATAAGGATCAAAGTAGGGGCACTTTGCCCAAAATGACCTCACAAATTGCGAAGGGTTTTATCTTTTGTATTTTGTTCATAGCGACCTCCTTGGAAAAATCAGTTTTTTTGGCAACAGGGGGTCCCGATACCCGGAATTGTGCCAAATTTTGGTAATCCGTAATCCAGTCTGGCGGATCTCTGGCGGATTCCGAGCGTTTGACTGCGGTGTGGCGTGGTGTTGTGGGGGACGTTTCCGCTAATGCCTCCGTTGTAAGAGGTTTGGGAGTTTGTTTAGTGCTTGCAGCGTCTTCTCAAGGCCTACTCCAAGCCCACCTCTTCAGGCCAGCGATTGTACCACCGGCCATTCGAGGTTTCCCTGGCCCCGGAGGGGCTGTTAAGAATGGAACCTTCGGCGACCTTCTTCCGAGTTTCAACGCTGCGGAAACGAGTCACGATCTGTCCGGGACTGTCGCCCACCTGTCGGAGCCTGCCCAAAACGAGTCTCAACGCGTCCGTGACGTCAACGGGACGTGTGTGTGTGTGCGTGTGGGTTCGTGCGCTCCGGAAGGGGAGAGAGGCATGACCTAACTGCGGAGAACTTTGGCTACGACGCGGCGGTCTTTGCTGCCACGCACTGCGGCGGTTTGCTACTCGCACCTGCTGCCCTGGCGGAGAGTGAAGGAGAAAACGGACCCTATATAAGGCGGAGCGTGAGGCTGCTCCGTTGTTTTCTCGGATTTGACGACTGTATCGCAACCATGTAATTAAACCGTTTGTTACGTTACCAATTCTCCCACCTCCACTGGACCCCTGGGTTCTTCACTTCGGGGAATGGTCGTCGTCACGAGCCAGGAAGCCTCCGGACGTGCGGCTTAAACCCCGCCTCGAACAACCTCTAGGACGACCTCACTTGTCACATTACGGGAAAAACAAGCGTCGGCGTCGGCGTTGTACCGCGGAACTGATGCGAGCGTGCGGCAAGTTCTGCCGACGACGCGGCACCTGAATCGGGTATCGTAATCGGATGCTCGGTTCGGTAACCGGACAAAAGCTCACCGGACAAAAGCTCACCGGACAGAAGCTCACCGGACAAAAGCTCACCGGACAAAAGCTCACCCGTTTTTTGACAGACCCGGACAAAAGCTCACCCATTTTTTGACAGACCCAAACAAAAGCTGACCTCGATTTTTTTTTTTTTGCTACCCGGGCGAAACACGGGCTGAAATAAAGTGCGGACGCGATGGACATTGGACCATTTTTAGGAGAACTTGTACCCCATCTACCATTGAGTTGCAAGTTTTTAAAAATACTTTGAATGAACGGGAGTTGGGCCTTTTGGAAAAGTACAAGACAGATGACCAATTTAGAAAACTGTGCGGGATTTTAAACAGGCTCGCGTTCCTTCCACCACAGCTTGTTCCACAAGAACTAACCACCAGGGAAAAGTCTACTGGTGACATCGGCTACCTGCTGGACTATTTTGATTGCACGTATGTCAGCGGCCGCTTCCGTTATGCTTCTGTTCCATCTGCGGCGGCACCCAGAGCGAATTCTTCCCTTTTCCCGACTGTGTGCCGACGACGACCGGAGTTTCCCCCGTTAAGGTGAAATATGTACGACGCCACTCTTCAAGATAAAGACCGGATGAACAACACCTGCGAAGGATGGAGTACCGGGTTCCAGAAGCTCGTCGGCCACGCCCATCCAAGCGTCTTGAGGCTGATTGAATGCCTACAGCAAAATCAGGCGCTCGTTGCCACGGCATTGACACAACCCTGGAGAAATGAGCCCACAGTAAAGCGGGTGCGAAAAACCACTCTGCGCCTGCAGAATTGTTTTAGAAATATTTGCGAGGGCTTGCATGTACATCGAGATCTACCAAGACTGCTGGAGCTAGTAGGGGACTGCATTCGCTTCGAACCAATCGATAAATAAACTTGTTTGTATTAAAATCAACAACCGCCTTTCTGCCGAGGCGTTCCGTCAAAGGTTTAGAAACGCATCCAAAAAGAGCAGCGAGGGCTACTCGGAATTCGCGTACGGGCTTAAAACCAATTTGATAGAATGGTTGAAGGGCGAGGAAGTGTACGAAAGCCGAGACAAGGTAGTCGAGTGTGTGTGCCTCGAACAGTTCTTTCGTAGCATTCCGCAGTCAGTCAAGCTCTGGGTGCAGGATAAGGTGGGAGGCGACTCTGTCGAAAGGGCCGCTGAGCTAGCCGAAGAGTACGCAACGCGTAGAAAGCTGAGCGGAGAGGAAAGCGAACCCGGCCGGAGCGATCAGCGCAAGACCTTCCGACAGGGAAACGGCTCGCAAGAAAACGGGCCCGAGAAGCCCGAAGCAGGACAAAAGGTCCCAGAAAAGAGCGCAGAACACTCGAACGGAGACGAGGCGCGGAAAAGCCCAACAGGGCAGTTCGAGGCAAGGAAGCCGTTCCTGTGCTACAACTGTCAGGAGCCGGGACACACAGCGGCCAGATGTAAGAAACCGCGGGTTGTGTTCTCGTACGTGAACGGTAGTGACAAGGACCTGAAGCTTCTTCGTCCCTATCTTCACGAGCTCCATGTAAACGGAAAGCCGTGCAGGGTGCTTCGGGACAGTGCAGCGACGATGGACGTTGTTCATCTGTCGTATGTAACGACATCCGATTTTACTGGAAAGGTAGTTTGGATCAAGCAGCTGCTCGAAAAGCACAGTGTCTGTCTGCCTATGGCGACAGTAAGGATAACTGGCCCGTTCGGAGAGCTAGTGACAGAGGCGGCTGTCTCGCAAACAGTCCCGTTGGAGTATCCTTATTTGTTTTCTAACCGGTCAGATTTCCTGCTGCGCTAAAGGGGTCAACAACTGGGAGAAGGGCTAGTTCAGTCATGTACGAGGTCCAAATCGCGTCAGGTCGCCCCTTTGTTGACGAGTGATCCAGCGCCAGAGGCAGCTGACGGGGAGCAAGCACTCCCAGAGTTGGAGGCAGAAAACCGGGATGAGAGGGACCAGGTTGTAGAACAGCCTGACCTCGTAGCAATAGAAAGCGTACGCCGTCCCAACGCGCCAAAGAAAAAGGCGGAGGAAGACGGGATCAGTGCAAGATCTCTCGTAGCTCCGGCGTCACGCAACGTTGGTCCTCTGCTACGAGTAGACAGAGTGTCTTTGACAGTCGAGCAGAAGAGCGACCCTAGTGTGTCAGGGTTTCGCGGTACAGCTCAGGATATTGCTAGGACCAATGTGACGGGGCATGAAAAAGGCGGATGGTTTTGTCGGCGCTATAAGGACCGCATTTTCACGTCTAGAAATCACGTGAAAATCGATTACTATGACTTCCGCGTAAGAAAAAGGAAAGGCAAATTTAACGGCAATGCCGATGGGTTGAGCAGATTTTTCTGATATCAGCAAAAACAGTAGGGATGATCTCAGAGGTTTTCGTCATCCACGGGAATAAGGATCAAAGTAGGGGCACTTTGCCCAAAATGACCTCACAAATTGCGAAGGGTTTTATCTTTTGTATTTTGTTCATAGCGACCTCCTTGGAAAAATCAGTTTTTTTGGCAACAGGGGGTCCCGATACCCGGAATTGTGCCAAATTTTGGTAATCCGTAATCCAGTCTGGCGGATCTCTGGCGGATTCCGAGCGTTTGACTGCGGTGTGGCGTGGTGTTGTGGGGGACGTTTCCGCTAATGCCTCCGTTGTAAGAGGTTTGGGAGTTTGTTTAGTGCTTGCAGCGTCTTCTCAAGGCCTACTCCAAGCCCACCTCTTCAGGCCAGCGATTGTACCACCGGCCATTCGAGGTTTCCCTGGCCCCGGAGGGGCTGTTAAGAATGGAACCTTCGGCGACCTTCTTCCGAGTTTCAACGCTGCGGAAACGAGTCACGATCTGTCCGGGACTGTCGCCCACCTGTCGGAGCCTGCCCAAAACGAGTCTCAACGCGTCCGTGACGTCAACGGGACGTGTGTGTGTGTGCGTGTGGGTTCGTGCGCTCCGGAAGGGGAGAGAGGCATGACCTAACTGCGGAGAACTTTGGCTACGACGCGGCGGTCTTTGCTGCAACGCACTTGGCGGCGGTTTGCTACTCGCACCTGCTGCCCTGGCGGAGAGTGAGGGAGAAAACGGACCCTATATAAGGCGGAGCGTGAGGCTGCTCCGTTGTTTTCTCGGATTTGACGACTGTATCGCAACCATGTAATTAAACCGTTTGTTACGTTACCAATTCTCCCACCTCCACTGGACCCCTGGGTTCTTCACTTCGGGGAATGGTCGTCGTCACGAGCCAGGAAGCCTCCGGACGTGCGGCTTAAACCCCGCCTCGAACAACCTCTAGGACGACCTCACTTGTCACATTACGGGAAAAACAAGCGTCGGCGTCGGCGTTGTACCGCGGAACTGATGCGAGCGTGCGGCAAGTTCTGCCGACGACGCGGCACCTGAATCGGGTATCGTAATCGGATGCTCGGTTCGGTAACCGGACAAAAGCTCACCGGACAAAAGCTCACCGGACAGAAGCTCACCGGACAAAAGCTCACCGGACAAAAGCTCACCCGTTTTTTGACAGACCCGGACAAAAGCTCACCCATTTTTTGACAGACCCAAACAAAAGCTGACCTCGATTTTTTTTTTTTTTTTTTGCTACCCGGGCGAAACACGGGCTGAAATAAAGTGCGGACGCGATGGACATTGGACCATTTTTAGGAGAACTTGTACCCCATCTACCATTGAGTTGCAAGTTTTTAAAAATACTTTGAATGAACGGGAGTTGGGCCTTTTGGAAAAGTACAAGACAGATGACCAATTTAGAAAACTGTGCGGGATTTTAAACAGGCTCGCGTTCCTTCCACCACAGCTTGTTCCACAAGAACTAACCACCAGGGAAAAGTCTACTGGTGACATCGGCTACCTGCTGGACTATTTTGATTGCACGTATGTCAGCGGCCGCTTCCGTTATGCTTCTGTTCCATCTGCGGCGGCACCCAGAGCGAATTCTTCCCTTTTCCCGACTGTGTGCCGACGACGACCGGAGTTTCCCCCGTTAAGGTGAAATATGTACGACGCCACTCTTCAAGATAAAGACCGGATGAACAACACCTGCGAAGGATGGAGTACCGGGTTCCAGAAGCTCGTCGGCCACGCCCATCCAAGCGTCTTGAGGCTGATTGAATGCCTACAGCAAAATCAGGCGCTCGTTGCCACGGCATTGACACAACCCTGGAGAAATGAGCCCACAGTAAAGCGGGTGCGAAAAACCACTCTGCGCCTGCAGAATTGTTTTAGAAATATTTGCGAGGGCTTGCATGTACATCGAGATCTACCAAGACTGCTGGAGCTAGTAGGGGACTGCATTCGCTTCGAACCAATCGATAAATAAACTTGTTTGTATTAAAATCATCAAACCATGCGCCTGTCAGATTTAATTTATCGTTGCCTTTTTGTGTCTTACGCATGCACCTAAGTTGTCCGCACTCGTGTTAAGACCAACATGAAATTTTCTCGTCGTGAGTTTTTGTCCGGGTCTGTGAAAAAATGGGTGAGCTTTTGTCCGGGTCTGTGAAAAAATGAGTGAGCTTTTGTCCGGTGAGCTTTTGTCCGGGATTCCTCAGGAGCCGATCGAGTCGGGCGGAAAAATGTTCTCTCGGGAGCCGCTGTATGTTGGTGCGTGCGTGACCACAGTACCTTCCCGTTTCGACGCGGCTCAAAACGATCTTCTCGTTTCATCCATTCTCATTTCGCCCTACCGCGAAACAATCTTCCCGCTTCGACCATTGTTCGTTATCAATTGGGTCTCTAAAAGCATACAGTGTCTGTCCTTGGTCATTCCGCCCCCTCCCGAAACAACCTTGGAGATTTTATCAGAAGCAGTCACTTTTTGCGCACTTTTCTGGTGTTTGTGGTGCAGCTGCGAAAGAGTATAGCAGTTATCGCTGCCACCGGTGCAGGATGTCTTCGTTGGTGCTTGATTATTTTGATTGCGCCTGGATGAATGACCATGTTTCCATTCAGCAGTGGAACCACCACTGAAACCGGCGACCACGGACCAACAACCAAAGTGAGTCCTGGCACCGTACGATAAACGCGGTGTCAGGGAGGGCTCACTTGAACTTTTGCAGCTCCATCGATCTGGTCAAACAGGATGAGGCCTTGACTAGGATATCTTTGCAGCAGCTTGGTAATGGTGGTGTCGTGCGGGCCAGGGGCACAAGTGGATCAGCAAGGACCGCGAACTATCAGAAGTGGAGTGTCGCCTTTCTGACGGCGCGATTTCCCTGTCCGACTTTCTCAACAGGGCGAAGGAAATTTCTGACATTTTGGGCAAAACCCCGAGACTGGGGGGAAGAAGGGACAGCACAACGCAAAGTCTCAAACACAGCTGAAATTTATTGGACATGATATCGGGGTTTTATAGGGCACAGGTGCCCGGAAAACCAAAAGAAATGAAAAAGGGAGAGGAGGAACTTCGTTTTCCCGAACACACAAGAGAGAGAGGACATTGACCAATAGCCACACCGGTACTGTTCTACCTTAAACAAAAAAGGGGGGAGGTGGAAGATCTCTTAACCCACCTCGGTGAGGTCCTGATAACATCACAAAAGAAAGGGCTGCAAGATGGTGACCCATTAGGAGAAAGATCGAACATGGACAAAAACGAACAAACCCCGACATTCGTCACACCCGAAACAAAGGGGCAGGGGTGAAAACATACATTCCGAACAAAAAACATCCTACACAGATATAAAGGTGACCTCCAAAACAATCAAATTTGTAGAAACCTTTTCAACTCCGCGTCCAAAGGTTTCTACAAATTTGATTGTTTTGGAGGTCACCTTTATATCTGTGTAGGAGGTTTTTGTTCGGGTTCATGTTTTCACCCCTGCCCCTTTGTTTCGGGTGTGACGAATGTCGGGTTTGTTTGTTTTTGTCCTTGTTCGATCTTTCTCCTAAGGGGTCACCATCTTGCAGCCCTTTCTTTTGTGATGTTATCAAGACCTCACCGAGGTGGGTTAAGAGATCTTCCACCTGCCCCTTTTTTCGTTTAAAGTAGAACAGTACCGGTGTGGCTATTGGTCAATGTCCTCCCTCTCTTGTGTGTTCGGGAAAACGAAGTTCCTCCTCTCCCTTTTTTATTTCTTTTCGTTTTCCGGGCACCTGTGCCCTATAAAACCACGATATCATGTCCAATAAATTTCAGCTGTGTTTGAGACTTTGTGTTGTGCTGTCCCTTCTTCCCCCCAGTCTCGGGGTTTTGTCCAAAATGTTAAACCTTCACCAGCTTGTTTGCGCCCTAACTTTTTGTTCGGAAATTTCTGGTCTGTTTTTTTCTGTGCTCGAGGGTTCAGTGTATAAAATTGTAAAAAAAAAAAAAAATAAAGTAGAAATAATGTGCCTGTCAACCCGTTTGATTTATTTCTCTCCGCAATTTCTAGTTCACTATTAGGCAGTTTTAGAATAACGTACACAAGCGCTTTGACTACTGTAAAAATAGTGTCGCGATATAAAACTTATGGCAACGCTAATTTTAGCTTACCAAAGGTGCTTGTGTACGTTATTCTAAGACTCTCTTATTTTACAGAGTGCGACACTGTCAGCGCGAACAAGC